>CABHPQ010152961.1:0-12503 GCA_902168405.1 Peromyscus aztecus | reverse complement strand
CCAGATGCTAACAGGATCCCATATACGACAGAAGAGTTTTAGACACAGTGCTTCAAGGCGATGCCCAAAGCTTTGAAAAATGTATTTTTCAAATGTTACTGCCTACCTGATATATTCTAAAAGGGATATAACGAAATCCATTTTCTTCTGGAGGATATTCCATGAGTTTCCGGTTGATGGCCCAAAACTGGTCAAATCTGTCTGAAATGATATAAAATCTGTTATTAAGAGTGAACATTGTTAACAGACTAGCTCATCAGAAGACATGAAAGTCCTAAACATTCTCTCTGAAGTTTCTGAAAAGCAATTAAGCATGGTTAACAAATTATTTCTCTTATTGTTAACAAAAATCAAGATATGAAAATAATCTACAACAGTTTTTCTTTCAAGAGACACCTAAACAGGTATGTGACTACCTGTGTTATCAAGGCAAAGACCAGCAGTGGAGACAGAATGACTCTGCATTTAACTTCTGTTGATAATCTGTATTAGGACAAATTTGCATAATTTAAATATTAGCCAGCTTTTATATAGAGAAACAACAGTAGAGAAGAGCTTTTCAACGAAATGTGGAACCTGGTGCTGGGGCAAAGTCTGTATAGCACTTGCCTTAAAGCATGAAAACCGAGTTCAATCTCCTAGAACCTACGTAGAAATGTCAGGCATGGTGGCGGCGGCTTGTAATCTCAGCACTGAAGAGGAGGAGGCAAGGCACCTAGTCTAATTAGCAGGCTACAGGCAATGAAGGACTTTTGTCCGCAGGTAAGGCAGAGGCTTTCTTGTCACTGAGAGTACCTTTGGTCTCCATGTGCGCACACACACACACAGAGAGAGAGAGAGAGAGAGAGAGAGAGAGAGAGAGAGAGAGAGAGATGCCAAAGAGAGAAATAATCCCCTACTAGAGTTGGATTACCTAACAAGTACAAAGCCCTGGGCTCAAGTCACAGGACATGGGAGAGGGCGGGTGGAAACAACATAGAGAAGTATATGTGTGAACTATCAATTGCAGCTTAATTTCATATTGATTACGCTTTAAAATTTTTTCAGGTTGAATTAAGTTATAATTTACAGGTCATAAAAATCTACAGTCTCTTTTTAAAATATATCCAGAGGTCAGAACATTTATTGTAAATGCAATCATATAGTATGTGGTCTTTTGCATTTGCTCTGTGTATGTGTGCATGCATGTATGTGCACAATGTGATGTTTTCAAGGTTTATTTTGTTTGTTTGTTTGGTTGGTTTTTCGAGACAGAGTTTCTCCGTGTAGTTTTGGTGCCTGTCCTGGATCTCACTCTGTAGATCAGGCTGGCCTTGAACTCACAGAGATCCCCCTGGCTCTGTCTCCCGAGTTCTGGGATTAAAGGCGTGTGCCACCGCTGCCCGGCTCAAAGTTCATTCTTACAGCATGTACCAAAGTTTCATTTAGTTTTATGATCATATAAGCATTCAATGGTATAGAGTTACAAGATTTTGTTAACAAAAATATTTGAGTCATTTCTACTTTTTGCTACCATAAATCACGTTACAAAGAACATCAGTGTACACATTTTATATTAATATGTTTTCAATTCTCTTGGTGGACCTAAGAATAAAATCCTTGCATCTATGGCAAAGCTGTTTAACTGTTACACGGCAAATGTTTTGAGGAACTGCCATACTGTTCTCCAAAGTAACTGAAGCATGTTCTATACCACTAGCAATGTCAAGAAGTTCTAATCCATGTTTGTCACTGCCAGCACTAATCAGTTTTGCCCTGTTAATTTTGTTTTTTGAGACAGACCCACTATGTAGCCTTGGCTGGCCTCAAACTCAGAGATCCACCTGTCTCTGCTTCCCAAGTGCTGGGATTAAAGAGGTATGTGCCACCACACCTGGCCATTGGTACAGTCATCTTAGTTGGTAAGAGGCAGTAACTCAATGTGGTTTTATTTGCATTTCTCTAATGACTAATACTGAATATCTTTTCATGCACTTGCTGGCCATTTATGTACATGGAGATTTCGCTGGAGAAATGTCCAAAGTTCTTATTTGTTTCTATGTGTGTGTGAGCACAGGCACACACTGTACATGTGAGGTCAGAGGACAACTTTTTGGGGTAGATTCTCTCTTTCTACCATGGGTTCCAGGGATCAAGCTTAGGCACGATGGAATACTTCCATAATTAAAACAGATGGGAGGTGGGGGCAGGCTGATCAAGAATTTAAGGCCAGCTTTGGCTACACAGTGTTTGAGGACATCCTAGGCTAATTGAGATCCTATCACAAACAAACAAAAGACTTTGGGCCTCCCGGCAAAGCTGGGCGTGGTGTTACGTATCCGTGACCCCCGCACTTGGGAGGCAAAGGCATGAGGATCACCACAGGTTTGAGGCCATCTTAATCTACATAGCAAGGTCCAGGCCAGCCTGCACTACATACCAAGATCCCATCTCAAGACATACAAAACAATCTCCAAAGCAAACCTTTATTAAAATAGATTTACACAGATTCCAACTAGAGAGTGAAGGGTAAAAACCCAACCAGAAAACAGGCTAATTCTCAACTAGGGAAGATTTAAGATCACAGGGGAGATTGGGTAATTGTCTGGAGACATCATTGGTTGTCAAAACTTGTCTGTGTGCCTAGCAATTAGTGGATGGAAGCCAGGAAAACTGCTACACGCTACAACACACAGGACAGCTCTGCCAAACAACTATGTTGTCCTAAAATGCCAATGGAAGGAAAACAATCACAAGGTACTGAAAAGGGATGAGTAAGAAGTTTCTGGAAAAGACCTCCAAGGCATAAAGTACATAAACAAAGAGAAAGCACCATGCACCCTTGCTTCCAATTCACCCTTCAGCACATGCACTACAATACAGGCTCAACTCCTTTCCAAGATTTACAATGCCAACTACTTATAGATTTCTCGGCAAAGTGTGCTGAGCTTCCAAAGCAAAAGGCTCTTTTGCAGTTTCCAATGACTGCAAGATGGGTCAGTGTCATTGGAGTTAAGGGCATCAAGGGAGATGTCACTCCCTGCCATATGCCCAGCTGCACATTCTTCTTAGGAACATAGAAGTGAGCACACAGAAAGCTCCTGCCTATAAACAGAGTGGAGACCCAAAGCAGGGCTAGTCGCTTCTGGCTCCCATGTGCCCTGTCACCAACTGTTAATCAGCTACACTCCACATTATCCTGGTTCTACATGGATTACAGATTCATTCTGGCCTGTACAAAGGAGCAAGCTTCTTTAATTCAGGGTGTAAACTAGACTTCCCAACTGAGGTTGAACCGCAGTCTCAGGAAAAGGCTCACACAATCCTTTCTGCTCCCAGCCCTAAGTAGCATATATAATTTTCTCATGACTACACACACACACACACACACACACACACACACACACACACACACACACACACTTATATATAGTCACTCTTTATAAGTGTTAGAAACCAGGTGTTCTCTCCAGCCTGCCTTCAGCGACTCAGCGCCAACAGTTACACTATCACCTGCTGCCAAATGGGACATATTTCCACTGTCACCAGGGGTTGAGTATTCTCCCTATGTGCATGCACTATACCCCTTTAAAAGGTCCCCCCACCACCTGGCCCGGCACATTCTCTCTCTGTCTCTCTCTTGTCCCCACTCAAAGGCAACCTTTTGCATCCCCCAGCCCCCAATAAATCTCTTTTGTGAGGCCTGTTGCATGGTGTGACTTAGTGGTGTACCTTGGCCCTGATCCACCAAGTACTCTTCCTTCCACCTCGGAACCGAACACTGGTGGTGTGTGACTCGGTAGGATATCCTGGTGTCTGCGTGCTCTTGGGTGTTGAAGCCACACTGGGACCCTATCCCTTATCTACAGTCCACCCGCAACAGACTCTCCTTCCAGCTCACCAACTGCTGGCACCCCACCCAACATTTGCAACTGATAAGTTTTCCCTTTGGACATCATAAATGCTTTCCTGGACCGTTGACTGTCTGGCACCCCTCTGATATTCTTGGAGGTGGAGGTACCTCTAGCCATGGTCAAGGCTACAGCTGACCCTCTTTGCCAACCCCAAAAGCTGACCCTTTCCTTTGGATGAGGCTTCGTTTTTACTTCGGTTTTTGCCTTTGGCTTCATTCGAAAGTCCTGGTACCAGGAGCCAAGTCTCTTTGGGCTTTTAGCTCTGATCTCTGTCCAGTGCAGTGATGATCCACTGGACAGCTTGTTTTTTCCTTGTTCGGTCCTCGAGTCCTAGGAACACCTTGGACTTCAGACCTTCGACCTTCCCCTCTCCATTACCCATGGGAACTGTGTCACCTGTATCTCCTGGCTTCCCTTTGTGATGCCTCTTGGAGAACCTCTGACCCCTCCACCTAGAGCCTGACTTAAGGGCCTCTAAACTTACCTGGTTTCAATACCCTTAGATAATCAATCAAAATGGCCACCCTGCAGTAACCAAGATCATGACATTTGTTAGGGCCCTCTACAACCACTGCCAGCTACTCCCAACCACTGTTTGCTTTTGTCTGGCTTCCAGGCCACACTAGGTAAATGTCCTGTCTTTAAGTTATGGTTGATGGATCTGGAAGGTTTCTGCAAAGTGGGATCAGGAGAGGAGTTTGAGAGGGAGGGGGAGCAAGGGGCAAGACAGCTAGAGCCTGCACACACCCGGCACACACCTGTTCTCCTTACAGTGTCAGCTTCAAATCAAGCTGCTGATTTAATTCTAAGGTCTGTACAGATGATTTATTTGTGAATTTGATTCCAAATTCTGGAGTCTGATTCTTCAGCTGCTGTTGTGAAATAATCTTTTTGTACACTGTGAAGATGTGTCTTTTTGCCAAGGTGCCTTCTGTTTGATTTAATAAAAAGCTAAACGGCCATTAGCTAGGCAGGAGGTATAGGTGGGAGAGCCAGACAGAGAGAACTCCTGGGAGAAGGGTGGAGTTGCCAGCCAGCTGGAGAGGAAGCAGCATGGGCAGTAAGGTAATAAAGTCAGGAGACAAAAAGTAGATTGATAAAAATGGGTTCATTTAAGTTGTAAGAGCTAGTTAGTAACAAGCCTAAGCTATGGCTGAACTTTCATAATTCGTAAGTCTCTGTGTGGTTATTTGGGAGCTGGCAGGAGGCACAGAAAAATCTGACTACAAGCAGCTGATTCTTCAGCTGCTGCTTCCCTCTGGCCTGGTGTACCCTCCATTGGGCAGGTAGCTGCTTCTCAGTTCCTGGTTGTTCTCCTTGTCCCGTAACCAGTCCTCTCCTTGTAATATGCCATGTCTCTCTGGCTCCTGGATCCAGCTGCTATGCCCCTGGGGCTCCCACTATGTAGGCAACCTTTCCTCTTGTCTCTGCTCTTCTGCACACTTATGGGTCTCTCCACTAAAGAACTTATTCTTTCCCCTTTCCTCTTCACTCTCCTGGATATCTCTGGCTGCAGTCTGCAGTCTGCAGTTTCAGTTCTACTCTCCTTCTTGGAGCTTATAGGAACACACACACACAACTTTCTGCTTTGTGACCTTCTCTCTTCCTCCATGGACTTAGATTTGATTACAACAGCCTGGCCTCAATACAGACCAATGGCCAAAAATTGGCACACTTAACTTCCAAATTCTCACAGATTATAACAACTGCACAAATGAATGATGCCCAAATCTCTTCTATCTAAACTCACTCTGTCTACACTTCCAAAAGCCTCTTATCTCTAAAGTTCTACTTCTAACTCTAAAATCTTTTATCTCTGTGATTTCTCTGCACTCTGCTCTCAAAACAAACAAACAAATAAACAAAAAATATCTCAAGATCATGCTGTAAACTATTATCTCAGGATTTGTAAGTTGTTTGTTGGGTATGGTCTAAAATTCATAAAATCTTTAAGAAAAAATTGGCTTTAAACTTATAACAAAAGGCTTATAATTAAAAATCAATACATGGGTATATATATATGTGCTTCAACTCTTGTTTAGGATGTGTGTGTGTGTGTGTGTGTGTGTGTGTGTGTGTGTATGTGTGTAGTTTGGATTCAACTCTCATTAAAAAAAATAGATCTACTAGGAAAACATGTTTTTAAATAGCAACCATGTGGCTCTCCTCTATCTTGGCTGATGGTCTCATCAGGATGTAAGCAGCCACATGGCTGGCAGCCATTGTTACTAAGGTTAAAGGATACGTGCCATGTGACTTAACTTCAGAGGACCACATGGCTTTGAACAATAAGTGTAAAACTTCTTAGTCCTAATGAGCTCTCTGTTTATCACTGTATCCTTTAGACCAAGGAAGCAATGAATCTCCAGAATATTGTGGATTGGTATGGATTTTTGTATGATGATAAAAATTTAAGGTTATATTTGCCACAACATACTATACATGTGATTCAACTGTGGTTTAGAATATACTATATATGATGATAAAATTTTAAGGTTAGCTGCTAGAAAGTTTAGATAAGTAACAACATGTTTGATAAATAAGATATATTCAATAATTAAGATTTATAAATTCCTGATCTACTCAGGTTCACAGTAATATTTATCTAGCTTCTTTGTTTTTCCTCACTTTAAGCTTTAGCCATTTGGATAAACTAAGACATACAAAAAGCTTCAATGTTCTATAATGGTGCACCATAAATGGATCAGTAAAGTTGCCAGTCTCTGTATGGACTGTATTTATGATTAAAAGTTTTATTTTGATACTACAAGAACTTCAACTCAAAAATTGTTCTTTTTAAGGCTAAAACTAACAGGGATGAAATATAAAGTCCTAGTCTTATGAAAATTACTAACTTGTAAAGTGCAAGCAGTCAGTCACCTTATAGATGATCAGATGTGTTCAAAACTATACTTGAAGTCATGCTAAGTACTACTGTAATTATAGGAACAAGCTTTATCTAGCCTCCTGTGTTAGCATTCAGACATACCTGTAGCGTTGTCCGTGGTGTCCCCACCTCCCCCAGCTTGGGGACCTGGCAGGATGTAAATACGCAGACAGCCCAGGGTCCTACAGCTGCACCTGTGTTGCCAGTATTCAGGCAGATGCTTCGTCAGCCCAGGGTCCTAAGGCCATATGTCACTACATAATCTATGTGCATGCATTGCATGGCTGTGTATGTGCTAACCCACTTTAAAAGTGAGCTCCGCCTATTCTTCTCTCTACCACTCCCCTTTCAGAGGCAGGCCTCGACAAACTCCCTCTTCACACCCTTCCAATTAACTTCCAACATGGTTTTTTATACTCGTGGTTCATTCTCGCCACCGCTAAACTACAACATTTGGTGCTGGGAGACGGGGCAGGCTCTTGCAGAGCCCTGAGGTGTGCTGGGACCCTGGACAGCCCACTTTCCAACTACTTGACCACTGAGCCCCTCCACACAACACTGGCTACGACTGGTGAGTCTCCCTTCTGGTTAGTGTAAAGGCTTTCTGGGACCCATGGGAATGACTGTTGATCCTTGGAGGCAGGGGAACCCCCAGCTACCATCTTCAAGGTTACAGCTGGCCCCCTTCGCCAACAAGCACCTCTGGCCATTCCCCACGAGTGAGTCCTTGTTTCTCAATTGTGGTTTCTCGCCTCTTGGTCCTACTTGCAGCTCTGTCTGATACCAGTGACAACTCACATGTTTCTCGGACTCAGAGCCCTGGCCCCTGCTCTGTGTTTGATAAATCACTGAGCAGCCTGTGCCTTCTCAATCGACCTTCCTTGAATTTTTTGTGATGCTGGAAAATTTTCTAGGCCTTGGCTCTCTTTTTTTTTGTTGTTGTTGTTTTTTTTTTTTTTTTTTTTTTTTTTGCCTCACTCTTGGGTAATACACTTAGCACAATAACCCCACATTTCCCTCGGGGTTTCTTTTAGGAAATCTCAAACCTCTACACTTAATGCCCAATTTAAGGAGCTTCTAAACTCATCTGCCTTTGCACTCAGACATGGCCCAAATACCCCTTAGATAACTAGTCAAAATGGCAGTTTAGACCCCCAATATTTTATGGGACCATGCCAACTTCTGCCAGCGGACAGGAAGATGGAAGGAGTTGCCTTATGTTCAAGCTTTCTTTTACCTCAGCTCCAAACTCTCTCTCTGTGCTTCCTGTTTACCCACTCACGTCCTCCTGGCTGTGCAATCTGAATTAGAACCGTCCACTACTCTGGACCCTGCTAGCAAACCCCCACTAGTCCGACCTCCACATGCAACAGCTCCTTCAGCTCCTCCAGCCCCTTCTCCCTACCCAGTAACGGGCCGGTCCAACCGCCTGACTCTCGCACCACTTTCACCCCTCCTGTTACCTGTTCTTGTGCAGCTAGGGGACCCTACCCATCCCCCCACCCACCCAATGTAACCTGGCAACCATCTTCAAGATGTGCAAGAGGTCACTGAAATGGATGGACTGATAAGGTACATGTCCTCTTCTCATTAGCTGAACTTTCTCAATAGATAAAAATTGGCATCCTATATGTCTACCTCTTTCATTAAAGAATTCCAATATATCATCCAATCTTATAATCTCACTTTTCATTATACATACATGATTCTATCTAACAACCTACTTCCTGAGGAACGAAGGTGAGTATGGGAACAGGACAGAGCACATGCAGATGAAATTCAAACTAATTTGGGCCAGGGTGGTCCCTGACTGGGAACCCCAATGAGACTATAATACCGCAGGTGGTGCTCTAGCTAGAGACCAGTTTACAACCTGCCTCCTGATCAGTCTCTGTAAGGCTGCCCTCAAACCAGTTAACTATGAGAAACTCGAGGAAATTGTTCAGGACAGAAAAATCTGTCTCAGTTCCTAGAACACCTCACAAAGACCCTCTTACAGTATACTAATCTAGATTCCGAAAACCCAGAGGGCAGACAACTCCTTATGACCTATTTCTTTTCCCAGAGCTTCCCCAACATTAAGGCCAAGTTTAAGTGTCTGGAGAGAGGGCCCATAACCCTAACAGGACCCCTAATAGGCAGAAGCCTTAGCACTGGCCTTTAAGGTGTACCATGGAAGAGATGAGAAAGCCCGTAAACAAAAATACCAAATGCTGGCCAAGGCCATCTGACTGGCCGCCCTGATACCGTGATGACTACTGGGGTTCACTGTCAGAGATGACAGTGGTTGGGTCAAGAGAGCCCAGGTCCCCTCAGTCGTCCCTGGCCTGTCCTAAAAGGTTGGCTTGTGGGTGGTCTGTTTTTGATGTTCCTAGGCCACGAGGTATGCAGGGGCAGTCAACAGACAAATGTCCCTCTTGGTGGTATTTTGGACATGGCCCAGGTGGCCTACAGGGATTAGGGCAAACCCAGGCCCAGTGACTCTCCTGACTACATTTGAAGCAGGGACCCGGTGGTCCTCAAGCCCCCGGGGGCAAGGGAGCCCAGGCAATTGCCAAGGCCAGTCAGCACTTTGTAAGTCTCCGTACACATGCGATAAGCCCCCTTTAAAAGTGAGCTCTGCTGGTTCCTCTCTCCACCACTTCCCTTTCAGAGGCAGGCTTCCACAAACCCTCTTCACACTCTTCCAATAAACTTCCAACATGGATTGGTTGTACGTTGCTGTTTGTTCTCGCTGCCACAAAACTACAAAATCCTGTATATGTTTTCAAAGTTAAGCCTAAAACAAGTAACTAGAAACAAGCAAAGTTTATTTAGTTTAGATATATTTAATAGCTAGATGGTCCTCAAATTCTTCAGAGTTTGGTTGAATATGGCACTTAAAATGTTCAATAATAATAATAATAATAATAATAATAATAAAGCTTCCCATGGAAGTGTCAGGTCCTAACAGTATCCCTAAAGTTGTTGATGCTGGTTACTTTGAGCGTTGTAGATGTCTAGTGGACACAGAATCACATATAATTCATTATGTTACTTATAAGTACTGTTTTAATGGCTCATAAGGCAATAATTCACTAATGTTTTTGAGCAGGCAACTTGCTTAGAAGCCCAGCCTGACCTCAAGCAAGGGTCACTGGTGTGTGCAACTACCACTGACCAATTTCAACAACTTTCATACTTATCTAGCTCTCACCCCAAAACACATAAAAAGAGCTAAGTAGGAAGAAAAAGAAAAAATATAAAATTAGCTGTAACTTTACTAACTGGAAGGAGAGAAATAACAAACTATAAGACTTAAAGATCGTGTCTTAGTGACTGTTCTATTGTTGTGAAGAGACACCGTGACCACGGCAGCTCTATCAAAGAAAGCATTTAACTGAGGGCTGTCTTTCAGTCCAGAGGGTTAGTCCATCATCATCATCATGGTGAGCACTGTAGCAAGCATGGCCAAGCACGGCACTGAAGAAGGAACTGAAAGTAGGAAGAGAGAGAGAGACTGGTCCTAGCATGGGCTTGTGAAAGCTCAAAGTCCACTCTAGTGATACACTTCCTCCATCAAATCCACACATCCCTATCCTTCCAATCTATCAGAGTTCCACTCTCTAGTAACTACTAAGCACTTAAATATGTGAGCCTATAGGGGTCATCCTTATTCAAACTACCACAGACTGTTTCATAGTCTAATGTGAGTGTGTGCACAAATGCGTGTGCGTCTGTCTGTATATCTATGTGTTTTGAGACAGGGTTTCTCTATTATGTAGCCCTGGCTGTTCTGAAACTCACTATGCAGACCAAACTGGGCTCAAACTCACAGAGATCCACTGGCCTCTGCCTTCTGAGTGCTGGGATTAAAGGTGTGTCCCATTATGTCTGGCCTTCTCCCCACCCCAAGAAATATTAAAAAGTAGAATCCCTGGTCTGACAAGATGGTTCAGTAGGTAAAGGAGTTTGTCACCTGACAAGCTGAGTTTGAGTCCCCAGAATCCAAGTAAGATGAAACAGTCTGAGCTCAGGGCATGTGCATGCCCCTTGGCACATGCACCCTGTCCCTCATGCACACAATTTCTACATTCTCTGCTGACTTAAGCTTTTACTAGTAGTGGGAAATCTCAGATAGGCATAGCTCAGTGCTAGAGTTCCCTAGCATGTAGAAGCTCCTAGACTTATCTGTGGTACCATCAGAAAATATGTAATAAACAAATTACAGCTCTCTCCAGGATATACCAGACATGGTTGTTAACCTGTGTATTCCTTGTTCCTCACATGGAAAGGCAACAGAGAGTAGTATTGACTTAGAGAATTGATCTATTCTTCCAATCTACACTTTATGGGCAAAAGGAATACCAGGCAAAATAATTTTCAATATTTTTATGCCAGAAAAAAAAAGTATCATTTCCCAAAGGAAACACGGACAAATCAGAGTGACTAAAAGTTACGAGGCTCATTTCAGCTGACAAAGACATTCGGGAACAAGATAGGAGTGAGACTCCCTCCTCATGCACACTGTACACACTTCCTAGGATTTAAGAGCTATACTGCAAAGACAAATGAATGTCACTGTGATGGGATGTAAAAATCACTCTAAATGCTCCTTAGAGAGAAACACAAACAGCTGAAATCATTCCTGATGGAGACTTAACCTTCAGAAAATTGTGCATCTACCACCACATTCACATCAGTACTATGAAAATGGATGTTATTTATACAGTGTCTTAACTAAAGGCTTTCATGGTATATAGGAAAAAGCATATCCAATTACAAACCAATCTGAATAATTTCTTCACTTGTATATGTTAACTATATTTGTAAGGCAAAATGGGGGGCACACAAATAATTACTAATGGACTGCCTCAAATCAGCTATCAAATAAGTGATTTCTATCATTATACTTATATCTTCTGAATCCAGCCTAACCAAGAGAATCGTACCTAACAGGGCAGTTGGGTTCAACAAGGAGCAGGAAGCATTCTCTTTCCCTCAAGCCATTTACCACTGCTCACATCCTGCTCAGCAGAATCACACATACATTTACACATGACAACAGAATTTTGGCTCTACTGCATGATATTTAAAGTGACTAGAATACATCTGATAGGGTTTCTAACAAAGTAACTTTCAACCATTTTTAAGAGCTATAGAAATTTACTGTGAGTGCACAGCAGGCAGGAGCATCGGCCAGGCTCTGGATCAAGGATCAAGGCTAAGGTACCAGGAGGCTAGTCCTTAAGCTCACACATATGCACATCTTGGTAACAAGACTATATCCAAATTTGTGGTTTGAATGAATCAAAAGAGCAATAAAACCTATGTCACAGGAAAGCTTAACAAGGACTATTTATATGACTGGACAAATGACAAGAGATATTCTGTTTTGCCTCAGGGAAATAAGAACTATAGTCTTGGGGAAAATGGGCACCAAGAACAGTAATCAATACATATTAAGAGTAGACTTTGTATCTGTGCTTACTATTATCACTTTCATCTCCCTTCACCACCACTCAACAGCCTCCTAACTGGTTACTACCTCCCCATGTTTATCCCCAACACACACCACTCAGAGTGCTGTTTGTAAACATGAACCAGGAATCCATTTTTCAAATATTTTCCTAACAGACTATAAAAATGCAATGATACAATTGAATAACATGATTAAGTATAAGAATCCTTTTAGAAAACATAAAAATTTTTTTGTGTATGCACATGTGTGTGCAGGCTTGATG
>CABHPQ010152960.1:0-25501 GCA_902168405.1 Peromyscus aztecus | reverse complement strand
TTTTTTTTTTAATTTAAAGGTCTTTATTATGGGTGGCTATGGATTTTGTCATGTGCCTTACCTGAGCTGTTCCTGTGTGTTCTCCTCTTCATTTTGTTGGTGTGGGGATATAGCCGCTCCCCAGTGTTGGACTGATCTCGATTATGGGGATAAGCATTGCCTTTTCATGATGAAGCTTTTTATATATAATACTGGATTTGATTTCCTACAATTTTTACCAAACTTCTTTGTGTCTTTGCTCAAGGGATACAGTACATTTTAAAGCTGATCATCAAGCTTCACACTGGCATTAGTCTAGCCTTGTAAAGCAGGGTAGATGGCAGTCCTTATCCATTTCCTGAGGAAGTTTGTATAATATTGATACTCCTTCCCTTTTGAATGTTTGATAGAATTTACCACTGAAATGGTCTGGATTTGGAATTTTCATGTTTTGATAGATTACATTTCTTTAAATATATAGGACTATTTAGAAGTTCTCTTTCTTGTATCAGTTTTTTTTTCATGTAAGCTGTATTTCTGAGCATAAAGTTATGCACTGTATTTAATGTGTATCAGCTTTCTGGCTTCTAGCTTTGTTCTCTTTTCCTCCTCCATTTCTAACATCGACCTTTTGTGTTTTGTTTCTTCCTTGGTTAGTCTTACAGGATGTTTTAAGTTTGAGCGATTGTATTAAAGACAAAGCTTTTGGCATCCACTTCTGTTCTTTATTGTTTTCCTCCTTCTATCAGATGTTCTTTTTCTTGTTTCTAAAGGTTAGCCTCATTGAGTGAGACTTGTTTTCTCTCTCCCTTTCTCTGCTTAGTTAGGTAGCTGCTAAATAGGAATTCATATAGTTTTGATTTTACCGTCTTCATGACTCCCAGTTTGTTGTGGGGCTAATGATTGCATAAAATGTTTTAGGAACTATTTTCGTGTGTGTGTGTGTGTGTGTGTGTGTGTGTGTGTGTGTGTGTGTGTATTTTGAGATTTTTTGGTTACTCTATTATTTCAGTTGTTATTATTATTATTATTATTTTTGCAAATGAACCCATTAGATTTATTACATAGAACACAGATTTCCTTGACCCAGGATTCAGAGCCTGAGTTAGTACCATCTTAGTCATTTAATTACACTGCCTGTTTCTTCACCAGGAGTGGGAAAGGTAAACCTTGCATAGTTGTTCAAGGCAGAAGTTAATGGGATAGGAGCATGTATAAAGGTTGCGGAGAGGACACTATGTAGGTGATGCAGTGACAATGTCCTCTGGGCAGTCAGGATTGATTATTGTGCTTATGTTTTTTGTAAGTAACTTGTCGTATTCTTTGAGAAGTGTTGCTCATTTCCTTAACTCCTTTTAACCCATTTGGTCCCCACTTGAAGGGAGATTAGACTCCTAAGTGCTCATAATGCTGCTAAGAGAGGCTCAGGAAGGCTCTGGGTCCAACCTGGCATTTTGGGATACTTTGCCATGACTCTGCCAAGTGTCTGCTCTTACTGAAATTGTGTCTAGATGCCAGCTAGTTCTGATGTGCCTTCTCTAATTAGCTTACCCAGAAAGCAGGGCTTTAAGGGAACAAGAGACAGGCTCATAAGGCTTTTTGGAATGGAATATAGAACCCCAAATCTTTGCAGTTAGAGCTGGCAGAGAGCCACAGATGTTGAGCTGTGGAATGTGAGGACATGTCAAGTGGAGTAGGGATAATGCGGCTATTTTACAGACTTTTCATAGCCAGCCCTGTTGAGGAACCCCTCCACCTCCCACCCCCGACTCCCCTGCCAGGGTTTTTCCTGTAACAGCTCTGGCTGTCCTGGATCTTGCTCTGTAAACCAGGCTGACCTCGAAACTCACAGAGATCCACCCACCTCTGCCTACTATGTGCTGGGATTAAAGGAGTGTACCAGCACTGTGCCATGATCTCTCTCTTTTTAAGAACTTACTTTATGTGTCGGGGTGTTTTGTTTGCATGTCTGACTGTACACGATGTGCATACCTGGTGCCTGTGGAAGTCAGAAGATGGTATTGGATCTTCAGGAACTGAAGTTATGGATGGTTGTGAGCCACCAGGTGGGTGCTGGGGATTGAACCTGCATCCTCTGGAAGAGCAGCCAGTGCTTTTAACCACTGAGCTGTCTCTCCAGCCCCTCTGCTTGACATGTTAATTGCCACAATGCTTATGTGGTCATTGCCATAGTCTAATATGAAATTGAAGGCACCTGAAGACCGAGGCCTTGGCTGCTTAGTCCCTCTTACGTGCTGTGCATGGGAGGCTCTTAAAGCGCATTTCAGAAGTGAGGAGAAAAGGAAGTTTTCCCACTGTTAATTTGGAAAACTGGAATAAAAGGAGTCTTAATAATTACTGTTATTAGCATAACATGGTTGGTCTTTGGACTAAGTTTAAAGCATTCATTGGCATAACTTAGTTAGCTTCAAGTTCTCTTTCCCCAGTTAGTGTATTTGGAAAACACTAGATTATAGAAGAAATGCTAAGTTTATAATAGTTTTATTAATTTTGGAGTTATTAATATGTTAGAAATTGTTTTTTCTCCCAAATAGAAAGTTGAGCTGTGTAACTCTGACCTTTGGTAGTTGTTGATGCTGTGTGTAAGCCACTTCAGTGCTGAAAACTGTGGGAATCTGCTGCTGGTCTCTGATGAGGGTCTATGGCCCCAGCGGTGCTCAGAGCGATTGTTCTGGTAGGACCTTCTTCTCACTGGAGGAGGCTGTTGAGTTAGGAGTTCGTTGGCAGCTGCAGCATGATGACAGTTCTGTTTGTTTCTGTTCTGTCTGTGTGCTCATCAGCCGACTTGTTCTTGCCACCCTCGTCTCTGAATGTATTTCTGGTGTCTAAATCATGTTTCCTTCCTGTGGCCCAGTTCCTTTGCAACCCACAATATCCATTGTAATGCTGTGAGGAATATTTACATACACCTTTACAAAGACAGAGGAAGTCTGTTTGAATTTTATTGTATCTTTTTGTTACTAACTTTAATAATTTAAAAAAAAATTTTTTTTTATTCTACTGGATTTTTTTTTTAAGATTTATTTATTTATTATGGATAGGGTTCTGTCTGCATGTATGCCTGCTGGCCAGAAGAGGGCACCAGATCTCATTACAGATGGTAGTGAGCCACCATGTGGTTGCTGGGAATTGAACTCAGGACCTTTGGAGGAGCAGCCAGTGCCCTTAACCGCTGAGCCATCTCTCCAGCCCAATTTTTTAAAAATTTATTTATTTGTATTTTATATCTTCATATATGTCTGTGAACTATGTGTGTAGTATCAGTGGAGGCCAGAAGAGGTGGCAGATCCTCTGGAACTGGAGTTAGCAGACAATTGTTAGCCATCATGTGGGTGCCGGGAACTGAACTCTGCTCCCCTGCAAGAACAACAAGTGTTTGGTATTGCAATGCACTATTACTGTGTGAGCCAAGCTTTTGGGGTAGTTTTAGGTTAGCCATCTTGTACTGGATGTTGGAAGCTGTAACTAGACAGAATAAGCTTTGGTTTCCCAATAAGCAGTGGTACCACTTAAAAATTTGTCCCACCTTTTGTAAACATATAGCAGAGGAGCAGCAATAGCCGGAGCCAAAACATACGAACCTGTTCAGAGAATTGAGAGGGGGAGAGGGATATGCTTGCCCACAGCTGTGGGAGGGTGACTCATTGTTGGAGGTTGTCAGTCACTTTAAGAATGTGTTTTTCCACTCCCTTCTCTGTAGGAATTAATATCTGCATTGGAACTGTGTAAAATTGATCTCATGGTTTCCCTGGGTAGAGGTTTTTATTAGTGAGAATCACCTGAGAGATGTTACAGCATTTAAAAGTTCTAGTCTGCTCTTGATTTAATTAAAGGGGAGAGTATTTTAATTTCTTGAAAAAGCACATATCGAGTGCCCATGTGAGAAAGGTAGGATGTCTGTTCCCCAGGGAAGGACCAGGATGGGTTTATGAGCTACTTAACAGCCTTGGAGGGGAGCTACTGCCTGGGCCTGTGGATAACAGAGAGGCCAGTGCCCCAAGAGAGTCTGTGTGGCCATTGTGCCATTTAGAGAATATTAGAGATGCTCTTTCTCAGTAAATAAGGGGAGAGAGGTGTTAATTGGATTTTCTTTTACTTTTTTTGGGTGGCCCACCATCCAGCTCCCTAATAAATCACACACGGAGGCTTATTCTTACTTTTAATTGCTCAGCCTTAGCTTGGCTTGTTTCTTGCCAGCTTTTCTTAACTTTAAATTAACCGGTATGTTTTTTGCCTCTGGGCTTTTACCTTTCTCTATTTTTGTATACCTTTCTTTCTTACTTCATTGCTGGTTGTGTAGCTGGGTGGCTGGCCCCTGATGTCCTCCTCCTTCTCTGGCTACTTCTTTCTTAGATCTCTCCTTCTATATATTCTCTCTGCCTGCCAGCCCCGCCTGTCCTTTCTCCTGCCTCACTATTGGCTGTTCAGTTCTTTATTAGACCATCAGGCATTTTACACAGGCAAAGTAACACAGCTTCACAGAGTTAAACAAATGCAACATAAAAGTAACACACCTTAAAATAATATTCTACTACTTCCCCCTTATTGTCTAAATAAAAATGAAAGGTTTTAACTTCAACATAATAAAACTCCATACAACAAAAGCAGTTATCAAGTAACAATTTATAATACTTAGTCCATTTATATTTAGCAAATTCAGAGAAAGCACTCTACCATCCACCTCATCTTAGTGACTCCAAAGTTTTACATAATTTACTCTCTATCATAACTAAGGAAAACTGCAACTATAACTATTTAGTCTTCAGTTCCATCAAAAACCCAGAAGGATATAATATTATCTAACAACAGAAACATTTGGCTGCCTGGACAGTCACCCAAAGTTCCTCTGCAACATTGGGGCATTCATCTTTAACCTATAGGGCCAGAATATCTGGCAGACTTTTCTATGAAGTAGGAATTTTGGACTGTCTTGATTTGTTTTGGCAAAGTTTGTCAGTTGCTTTCCTCTATGTCCTGCAGAATATCTGGCAGACTTCTGTGAAGCAGGAATTTTGAAGGACCATCCCACCTTGTTTTTGCAAAGTTCAGCTGTCACTTTGCTGTGGGTCCTACGCGTTTATACAACATACTGTCAAGCAGTCCAGGCAAGAGCAGTTTCTTGCTACTAACCTTGCCACATTGAAAGCAAACTCCTTAAGGAGTTCTTCATTGCCCACCATCTCCTCTGAAGTAAATTGGTGCTGCCAGGAGCAGATGTGTCTCATTGTCATAAAAAACTTTAACAAAACATTTTTTATGCCATAGTCTATAGGTCTTTGAAGTATTTGAAGACCATCTATCTAAAATATATCTATTTAACATACCTAACATATCTACAAATTTGATTGTTAGAAATGACTAACTACTGACCTATGTTTCTTGATTGTCCTATATAGGTTGTAATAATAACTTTCAAAAACTAGGACTTTACCTTACATTTTTAAATGAACTGCATAGTTACAATACCTTAAACAAGAGTAGAAACACATATACAATATGTGGTAACAAAAACCTTAAATTTGTATCAATATATAAAAATCCTTTAGACAAGAGTGGAAACATATATACAGTATAACAAAAATAGCTTTAAATTTTATCAATATTCTGTATTCCTCTAAATGATAACAAACATCCATAACCCACCAAATAGCCAAAGACCACCCACCCTGATCTCTTGGGAATGTGGGCTTAGTATTCTCCAGACTGCT
The DNA here is from genome assembly GCA_902168405.1 of Peromyscus aztecus. Classification (NCBI taxonomy): domain Eukaryota; kingdom Metazoa; phylum Chordata; class Mammalia; order Rodentia; family Cricetidae; genus Peromyscus; species Peromyscus aztecus. The sequence goes on along the minus strand of CABHPQ010152960.1, from coordinate 19,793 downwards.
TCCTGCTGTCTGTGGATGAAGTATCTTTAGGGTCCCAGAGAGAAAATTGGAGATAATGGCCAACTCCTAGGAAGACCAGCAGTAACCTTTGCTGATAGATATCATCTGTCAAGATTCAGGAGGTCTTGCCTGATCAAACCTGATCTATATTAACCCCAAAGGAATCCACAGCCTCTCATCTCCTGTGGGAACACAACTCCAAAGCATTTTTTTATTTCCATTTGACAAATACATTTTTTTGACTTCTTTTTTAAAGTTAAGATATCCCTAAAGTATCTAGGTTGGTTCAGTTTTGTAGTCCTGTTCACAAGCCCATGTCTGCCAGAAGCTGTCATTTGGCCAACAACATTCAAAAAATCCAAAATCAACACAATAACATACAGGATCCAGACTCTCTGTGTATTTCCCATTACGTGGCTTTTTTCCTTTTACTCTCTTTAAAGACTTTATTTTATAAACTATTCATTTTTTTTCTATGACTATACCCCTTTTCTTTGTTTCCTAAGCCTGTGCACATTGTAAAATATACTCTGGACCTCTTTTATTGGGTATCTTTTAGCCTTTTTGACTGCATGAACAAACTTTAACCTTCTAAGTGGACCTCTGCCCGTGGCTTTTGGTGGCTGACTCTGCTCACTTCTTGGGTTGGCAAAGCCAAGCTGATAGCTAACGAGTTGGTCAGAGGTTTGTGCGAGAACTGCATTCAACCTTCCTAGAGCTCTAAAATGCTGATGCTTGCACTGTGGCAGGCGTTTTTATTTAGATTTTTTGCTGCTATTTAATGTATTATAGCTGCCCAAGGGCTCACTCTCTGGCAGAAACTGTCCAGCAGAAAGTCTTAATTTTTTTTTAAAGCTTTTTCAGCCTCTATGGAAATTCAAGTGTCATGTTGGTATGCCAAAATGTTGTTGGTTATTTCTTACTCTTTTGAGGGGCCTGCCACCCAGCTCCCAAATAAACTACACATGGAGACTTACTCTTAATTATAAACTTCCGGCCTTAGCCTGACTAGTTTCTAGCCAGCTTTCCTTAACTTTAAATTATCCCATCTACCTTTTGCCTCTGGGCTTTTTCCTTTTCTTATTTCTGTACATCTTACTTTCACTCTGACTCCATGGCTGGCTATGTGGCTGGGTGGATGGCCCCTGATGTCCTCCTCCTTTTCTCCCTCCTCCTTCCTTTTCTCCTAGATTTCTCCTATTCATCCTTTCTGCCTGCCAGCCCCGCCTATTCTTTCTCCTGCCTTGCTATTGTCCATTCAGTTCTTTATTAGACCATCAGGTGTTTTAGACAGGCACAGTAACACAGCTTCAGAGTTAAACAAATGCAATTGTAACACACCTTAAAATAATACTCTATTACAGAGAGGCTTAATACCAGAGGTGGCAGTAAGCAGTGGACCTATGTTTGAGATGGACAGATTGAGAAGCTATGGATGGATAATTGAGCTATGGAAAGATGATTGAGGAGCTGTGGACAGATGATTGCAGAGCTATGAACAGATGATCGAGGAGCTGTGGACAGATTGAGGAGCTATAGGGATGATTGAGGAGCTATGGATGGATTGAGGAGCTATAAGGTTAATTGAGGAGCTGTAGGGATGATTGAGGAGCTGTAGGGATGATTGAGGAGCTGTAGGGATGATTGAGGAGCTTTAGGGATGGTTGAGGAGGTATGGGGATGATTGGGGAGCTGTGGACAGATTGAGGAGTTATGGACAGAAACTGCACAAGCACATGTTAGAAACAAGAGCTTTGAATTTGCTGCAGTATACACTACAGAAAGGCACATAATTGTGACAAAGCTAGTGTGCGTCCTTTTTTGTTTATTTTTATAATTTTTGACAGAATCATACTTGTGTACTCTGTGATCACATTTGTCCACCACTCTCCTTGCTCTTCCCCCCCAGTCCTGCCACTCTTCTTTGCATGTAGTCACCCTCCTGCCACCACCCCCTTCCTCCTTCCCTCCTTCCCTTCCTTCTTCACATCCTGTCCTCCCTCCCTTCCTCTTTTTTTTCATGAAGGCCTCCTGTAAATGTCAAAACTATGGTATTTTCGTCATTGCAGTGGTCTCCTCACATCCAGAAGATGGCGAGTACCCATCATACCTCTGCCCATTTCTCTCTCTCATTCTTTCCACTCCCTCTTCCTCAAGGTTCCTGCATCTTTGGAGAGAGTGATAAGATGTCTTATTTGGGGCCAAGTACCCAACAATCACTATCTCTCATCATGCTGACCAGTTCTGAGTCCTCATTTTGACTGTTACCCACAACTGAAAGACTTCTCTGACCAAGGCTGAGAGCTTCACTAAAGTGTGGCTATAAAGAAACATTAAGACGTTCCATTTAACTACCATTTGTCAAAACATCACTAGTATAGTATCCCATAGGTCCTGTGAACTCCCTAGCTGTAGGCTTTTTGATTAATTCTACAGGGCTGGGCTTCTATTCCCTCCCATGGGGTGGACCTCAGATCTAATCAGGAAGCAGTTGTTTACCCCCACAGTATTCATGAGACTATGGTTGTGTCTCGCCAGGAAGCTTCTGTGTCCAGTATCTAGAGTGTGTGATGTCTTCAGCAGTAGGGTCTTTCCATGGAGTTCTGGTGGGCACTTGAGAGCACTGTAGTAGCCTGTGGAGTTTCAGGAGACTCTAAGGGCTCTCTGGCCAACAGCTCATAAGGAGGTGTCCTGCCTGCAACTGGCACTCAGATTTTGGTTTGAAAGTCTGTGACTCCTGGTAGCAGCTGTAACATCAGTGCAGAAGACTTGTCATTTCAGCTCCTTTCAAACAAAAGCAAAGCTAGTGTTTGTAGCAAGAATCTTAAAGAGTCTTATTAATAAAACAAACTCAGGGCCAGGTATTGGGGTGAATGCTGGAAGATCAGAGAGACAGAACAGGTCACAGCCACCTCACCTCGCCAGTTCCTCAGCTGATCCTGTTTCCTCAGACTAGACGCCTCTGAGTCCTCATCTCAATGGCTCTCAGCTGAACTGCTGCTCGAAAGCCTGAAAGCTTAACCAGCTAAAAGCTTCTAGTTTCTGGTCTTCACGCCTTATATATCTTTCTGTTTTTGCCATCACTTCCTGGGATTAAAGGCTCACTTCTTGGGATTAAAGGTGTGTCACCATGCCTGGCTGTTTCCAATGTGGCCTTGAACTCACGGAGATCCAGAGGGATTTCTACCTCTGGAATGCTAGGATTAAAAGTGTGAGTACCACCATTTTCTAGCCTTTGTATCTAGTGGCTATTCTGTCTCTGCCCCCAGATAAGTTTATTAAGGTGCACAATATTTTGGGGAACACAATACCACCACAAGCGTTGTGACGGCTCATAGTGCTTTAGGTACTTCTGGGTCATTTCTTCCTGACAGTAGCAATGCTGTAGAGTAGTTAGTATTGCCACTCCATCGTACAGGTGAAGAACTGAAGTAGAGAGAGGTTAAGAAACTTCCCTGAGATTAAGTCGGGGGATGTGACACACGCCTGGTCCAGGAGAGTGCCCTCCTCTTTGTGGCACTGTACTGGGAAGTGTGGCAAGGCTGGATGCTTACGTAGTGCCTCAAATGCCTCATGAGACTACCCTGGGAGGTCATTTAAAAACCAATCCTGTGTGGGCTGGAGATGCCATTTGGTAGAGCACCTGCTTGGCATGCATGACAGCCTAGGCTCGATCCCCAGCACCACCGAAAGCCCACCATGATGCCCTGCACTCCTGGAAAGTCTGGAAGGTGGAAGCAGATGTGCCAGGAGTTTGAGGTCCTCCTCCACTACGCAGTGAGTTTTGAGATCAGGCTTGGCTAAGACCCACCTCCAAGTGAGGATTTGAGCCACATTCTCTCATTTCTTTTAAATAATTGTGTTTCTTGTCTTTGGAACGATTTTCCCCTCAATCTAATAGATTTCTACTCAGTTAAACACTAATTACTTTTTCTTTCTGGGCCTTTTTGAATCAGCCAGGAAGAAGAGCATCCCGGAGGCTCCGCGCCCTTGGCCAGTGCTGTACATCCACACAGTGCTCGGCAAGTGCCGTCTTTATCAACTTCCCTCCATTTCTTTTTCTCAGCAGACTTAAAAGGCTTGCAGTCAGAGTGTGTTCTTTTGTTTCCCTGGTGTTAGGCGGGTGCTGTTGCTGCATAAGGATCTGTTAAGCTGAAAGATAGTGGGGGTCGTGAGAGTTCAGGGGTGCTGACTTGCTTCTCTGTCTTCTTGTTCAGATAGGGGTGTTTGCAACACCCCATAAGTGGGCTGGAGAGAGGGCTCAATGGTAGAGTGCTGGCTGCTCTTGAAGAGGAGACCAGGTTTGGTTCCCAGCACCCAGGTAATGTCTCACTGTCTGTAACTCCAGTTCCAGGAGTTCTGATGCCTTCTTGTGGCTTCTATGCTCACTGTGTATATATGCAGGAAAAATACTCATACACATAAAATAAAAATGAAGAAATCTTTTAACTGGAACTACTTGAGAAGATACAGTAACTCATGCTACGTGCTTTGGCTGTGGGAATTTCTTGTGACAATACAGGTGGAGATTATTGTGGCTTTGTGTGGGACTGTGAGTTGGGTTGCCCTTCATGGAGGTAACATTTCAGTTGGCAGAGGACACACCCGCTGAGAAAGCAGTGGGAACCTGGACGGAGATGACAGAGAAGGGTCCACACACGATAACTCCCTTACTCTGCTCACTGTTGAAAAGAGAGCCTCTTGTGCCATTTGGGGCATGAAAAGAGTCTCCAAAGCTTTAGTTTCTTTCAGAAAGATGTTTAACCAAATGTTTGCCATGTTGTGGTTTAGATTGATGGTAAGTCCCTAGCACATGCAGTCTGAGATTCAAATGCTTAGAATGTCTTTTTGGTGGTAAACTGCTGCTAAGAAACAGGCCCATTTGTTCTGAATTAAACTTAGCCTGCAGAAACTCCTTAAAATCTTGGCGCCACGAGGAACCTCCTGTGTAATGAGCATGTCTCTTGTTGCCATCCAGGCTGAGGTCTCCTTCGACTCTCCCTCAGATGAGCAGGGCCCTTGAGCATTGTGGTATGGACTCGTGGGTTTGATCCAGTTTCTCTCTCTTTGTGGAGACTCACTCTGATTGATGTGGGGAATTAGATGCAGATAGAGGCAGGGTTAATTGCTTGTGTGGAGAGAAAGTGATAAAAGACTCTTCATGGTGGAGGAGGATGTTGGAATCCAGAAAATGTCTTTGTTAAGACGTGTCTCCCAAAATGCTTCTAAGGTACAACCTAGAGGACTAAAAATGATGCCTTGAAACTAGAGGTGCCCAGCTGAAAGCTTTGTTCTTTAGACATTCAGCTTAAAGTTGGCTTTGTCTTCAGAAGTGCCGGAGAAAATACCTTGGTCAGGGTCGTGCATGACTCACTATTTTACTCATCCTAATTATTCTGGGCCCATTTACTGTCCTTTTGGTAGCGTGAGGTATGGGCATGGCGCCATCCTAGGTCTACACCCAGTGGCTGGCTTTCAGTTTGGGACTTGATTTTGGGCCCTGATAAATCCTGGTATCTAGGATAGCATTATTAGGTATGGTGGGAACCTCTGTGTGGTTAAAAACTTCTAGTTGGCACATTAAGAGAAAGTAAGAAGAAAGGTGAAATTAATTTTAGTACTTGTTTAACTATCATGTAAACATGTAATCAGTAAATGAATTATATAGCTATTTCATATACTTTTCTTCATGTTAAGCCTTTAAAACCTGTTGTAATTTTATACTTCAGCACATTTTTTTGTTTTGAGTGGTGTCGTTTCCAGTGGCCAATAGCCTCTCTCACTGAACGATGTAGGGCTGTGAGTATGTCTGCTCTATGGACGAAGTATAGTAGATGTCTGCTCAGCAAAGGAAGGAACTGGAAGGGAGTGGGGAAGAAGGGCAACAAAGGTAGAAGAAAATGATGGAGCTTCGAGGTGACTAGACAAAGGAGAAGTTACTTGTTTGGGTGTTCTGGCACTTCCGAGCTAGAACAGTGACTAGATGATGTCTTAAAGTCTTAGTTCAAGATTATTTCCAAATGTGTTACCTTGTTGATTTAAGGCATGTAGCAGGAATCTTATTCATAAGAACAAACCTGGAGCCAGGTATTGGGGTGAACGCTTTAAGATCAGAGAAGCAGAACAAGCCACAGCCACCTCACCTCGCCAATTCCTCAGCTGATCCTGTTTCCTCAGACTGGAAGCCTCTGTGTCCTCATCCAGAATGAATCTCAGCTGAACTGTGCTGCTCAAAAGCCTAAAAGCTTAACCAGCTCTAGTTCCTGGTCTTCACACTTTATATACCTTTCTGCTTTCTGTCATCACTTCCTGGGATTAAAAGGCTCACTTCTTGGGATTAAAGGCGTGAGTCACCATACCTGGCTATTTCCAGTGTGGCTTTAAACTCAGAGATCCGGATGGATCTCTGCCTCCCAAGTGATAGGATTAAAGGCGTGTGTGCCACCATTTTCTGGCCTCTGTATCTAGTGGCTGTTCTGTTCTCTGACCCCAGATAAGTGTATTAGTGTGCACAATATTTTGGGGAACACAGAATCACCACAAGGCAGGTCAAGGCATGCTGTCCTCAAAGCTTAGATAGGTTGATGGTCAAGTCCCAGCCGGGTAGTTTCCTCTCATGACTGTGGAGCCTCTTGTTGGCTCCCTTAGACGTGCCATCTTCCTGTGGCCAGTGGTTGGTCAGATGTTCACAGTGCTGTGAGTGAGTGTTGTTAACACAGGGGACTTAACACCTAAAGGTTGGTCTTCAAGTTTGTTCTGAATTCCCAATCAGAAGGGTGAGTACCATCCAAGACAGTTGCGTGCCTGGCTCCTGTAGGTCTTAGGGATTACAGGAGCTCATTGCACATGACTTTCTGAAGTGTTGTGTATATGCGTGCTTCTGTATAGCTGCTTCACCTCCACAGAGGTGGCTCTGGGCCAACTGTTTCACTAGCATGAACTTTTGATATGATTCAGTTGGTTCTGATTAAAGTGCTAAAAATGAATCTGAGTTAAATTTTTGAAGAGGAGTGTGGTGTGAAAATAAGAAACATGAACTAGGAAAGTGGGCTCAACATCCTTAGGGAGAGAGGAATCACTCTGCAGAGATGTGCTAGTTGAGATACTTATGTATAGCACACACTTTATACAAGCTATTCATATTGAGCTTGTGAGAAACAGCTGTAGTTTATGGAAAATGGCACTTAATGAGAAAAAGAGGTTCAAAATGTAATTTTAAGCTTTCTGTAAATCAGAAGATGTGTAAAATACTTTTTGCCACATTTGCTTATTTTGGAATAATGTATCACAAATTTGAAAACACAATATAAAAGTTATTTAGTTAAAATATGTTTGTCATAGCAGAATCTATTGCCTTGATTTTAATTGAGCAAGGTATAAGTAAAGAAGTTAATTCTAGCTAACCTTTATGTTTGGGAGCTCATTCCCAGGGAATTGGACTTACCATAGATAGCCACACTTCTGACTTACTTGTGCACTAGTGTTTTGGAGTGGACAGTGTCTACACAGACTTCCTCTTTCCCAGGCTTGAGAATGCTGTGACACTGGGCTTGTATTAGCTCATGTCATTTTTCACATCCAAGTCTTAAGTTTTCACTTGCTGTGTGTGGAACCTTTCCTTTGGGACAGTGGCCAGATAGTAAGACTGCACAGTGCACTGAAAATAGAGAGGAAATGAAAAACAACAGAAAAAGTCTTGTGCCTGTATCCTGTATTCTTAGTCTGTGGCCCAGTGAGATGCACATGTGGCTGTCACACAGAATGTTGACGGGTAACTGGTGGAGGAGTAGTAGGTGGAGAGGTAGCTGTGCTTGTGAGAGCAGTCCAGATGAGCAAGGGTGGCTGCAGTGTCCGGCCACAGTGCTTACGGATCTCCATGTCTGTAAAAGTGGCGCCACTCAGGGCACAGGGCATGCCCTGCTGTGCTTGGAGAGCATTGGGATTTTTGTGTCTTCCACTGACTGACCATTGGCACATTCCAGGAGAGATGGCACACATTCCATGTACACAGTGTTTAGGAAGGATCTCAGATTAGTGTATGGAGCACTGTAACAAGTGTTCTGAGAAGATCTCAGGGACAGCATGTGGTTATTGTTCCGTGCCTAACTGTACTTCAGATGTTGAGAGGGTTCCTGTAGATGGTGGAGGCGAGTCTTCGTCCTGTGCTTCCATCCTTCAAGACTGACTGAAGCCCTTTAACACTGGGTAGGCTTCCAGAGGACTGAGCAGGCTGTTCTCAGCTTGCATGAAGCGAGGTATGTAAGAGTGTTTACACTTTTCCCTGACCTCCCTCTCTGGTCTCAGCCTTCAAAGTAAAAGGATGCCAAAGAGGCTTGTGGCTGGGGGAGTCAGGGAAAGCTCTGACCTCTGTGACTCTTGAATGTGGGATAGGTTTCAGGAGGCCCCCTGAGCCTGCAGGAAGAGTTCTGTATCCCTGGGTGTGGCAGAGGGACATCTTGATGTGGTCTTCACCTCCTTGCCAAACTTGCCAGACTCTTCTCTCACCCTGTCATGTGCCAGCTTTGTTTGCTCCATTGAAGGTTTTGCATGTGACGTCCTGGCTGCCCATGCCCTCACTGGTTTCTCTCCTCACTGGCCTTTCTCCTCACTACTTCAAAGGTAGTGTCTGTGGTGTTTCCCTGGCTTCCCAGAGTCAGTCACCTCATTGCACATACATGTGTTATAATACTGAGGAATTTTAAGTTGTTTAGCTTGTTTCTGTAGCTTATAATATTCTTGAAGAGAGGGACTGTGCATTTTATCTGACTTTGAAGTGCCTAAGAAGCACTCAGTAAATGGCACATTACAGATATCCAGTAATTTTTGAGAGAAATGAGTATAATTAAGATTTTCTTTGCTATTACTATGGCTTGGGGTTTGGAACTTAACATCCACAGAATACATAGTTGAGCTTTTTGGTTGGTTGACTAAAATGTTTGAGAAGTATAGAAGTGACATTTTCTTGACTCTTTTTAGAAATGCCTGTAGGTTGTGTGAGGGTTTGGGATGCAGTGGGCATTGCTAGTTTTGACATGACTGTGTGATGTGTTGGGTTACTTTCTTTTAGAAACCTTTGAAAAGTATCAGATGACTGTAACCACATATTCAAGAAACATCTTAAGACCGAAAAAAGATAAGAGGGAAATTTTAAATGTTCATATATGTATATTTTAGGTAATTGTGTTAAAAAGAGATTTCAAGCAGAGAAAGATTAGGGAGGAACGGATTCTGTGAGAAGTCAGGCCTCCACTCTGGGTGACAGAACACACTGTGTTCTGTGACGTTGTTGGAGCCTGTAGTTTGCGAAGCTGATCTGAATAATGTAATCAGAGCACCCTTGTGCTAGCAGGAGTGGCTGGAACAGGTACTTTGGAGTGCAGTGGCCCTTGTGGCTGTTCTGGGCCCAGACTTTGGGAGAGCGGAACTACTTAAACAGAGGCTTCTCATCCCCCTAGAACATTGACGCTCAAGGGGAAATGTTTCCAGGCACTGGATAGTGTAATGGGTGTTCTTGTGTAGACGGCTTAGAAGTACTACCATCTTTAGAACGCTTCCCTGTGTGCTAGGGGGGCCAAGCTGCCCAGGGCAGCGGAACCTGGGGTGGTCAGCTACTCCCAGAGCAGAGTGCAGGGCTGCTGCCTGAGTGTGGTCTTTGTTCACTGTCAACATGCCATCCTAGGCCTCTTCAGGGAGTTTTTCTACTGGACACTAAATCTTTTTCTCATGGCTTTTGTCAATCTGGTAAAAACTGGGTAGTGCTTCTCTTCTTCCCTAGTTTTATTTCCACCATTCAAAAAGTTAAAAAATAGTCCCTTCCAAATCCGGCTATGTTATGGACCTCCCTGCACCTACTGTTTTGCATACAGAAACTTTGTGGGTTCTTCAAGTCTCGTGATGTTGGTCTCTTTTTCTATACTCTGGACCGGATGAGTGAGGTCAGATTTCAGTGTCTAAGGCAGACCTACTCCCTGGAGACACTTCCCCCAGTGTCATTGTGTCTCAGAATGTGGCACTCTTGTTCTGTTCCAAAATGTTCATTCAATTAGCAATGGATAAAATAACCTCACCTACTACTTCACTGGATATTTTAGTGACTTTGAGTTACATTTAAATTAAATCATAGGCAGACTCCCTCCTCTCCCTCCCTCCCTCTCTTCCTCCTCACATGTCACATCTTGAATGTGGAGGTCGGAAGTTGCCCCCCCCAGTGGGTTCCGGAGGCAGAATATAGGTCATTAGGTTTGGCAGCAAGTGCCTTTACCCACTGTACCATCTTGCTGAGCTCAAGCCATAGGAATTAATACCAAAAAAAAAATTTTTTTTTAAGATGTTCCTGAAGTTTATTGTTGAATAATGTGCTTAAAGCACTTTGTAGAGGTTAATTTAAATTTACCTGCTGTTGATTTTTTTTCTGATGGATAAGCAATAAAAGGAAAGATGATTAACGCAATTTGTGGGATTTGTTTTTTACAAAGATGAAACTGTATTAGAGTTTTTCCCAAAGCTCTTTTCACCACTTTGGGTTTTCTGTCATGCTTTGTAATTTGTCTGCATTATGTATGATGATACTGAGGTGAGAGAGTGTATGAGGGCATAATTATAGACAAATGTGCAGTTGTTTAGGTATTGTAGAGTTTCGAGAAGGCCCTTAAAAAAAAACTTTGACAAACCATAATTTGAGTAGATCAACATGTAGACTAAATACTCTGGCTTTGACACAGTAGCTAAGAAAAACCTGCATCGTTTTGGCAAACTTGTTAGGCACACCGAATTGCAGATTGTTTTGTTTCACTGGAGAAGAGTTCTTCCCCCTGAGTTCACAGAGGCTCATGCTATGATTGCTAACGTCTCTACCATAATATGATGAGCTGCTGTGGACTGAGCTGGAGTTCCTCTCCCCTGGAACCCTTCTCTTCAAGTTTATTTTAAGACCAACATTGTCAGCTGGGAGTTGTTTTCCTGGCCTTGATGCATGGAGAGACTTGTGCATATTAAGCGCTAGTCCATGTACCTGGTATTGCTAGATGCTCTGTGTTGTCTCTAAGGCTTTCGTAACTTCAAGGAGAAGGAGTAAGTCTCCACATTTAGTCATGGAGTGTTATCTTGCCCAGGAACACAGTAAGTCTGATTGTCTTCTCAAGCAGTCTGGAGACAGATCCTGTGCTTCTTCTAGACTGATGTTCTGCTTCTTAGGAACAAAAACTAAAAACAAGGAAAAAGATTTATTACTAATTTATGTGTATGTGAGTGTGTGTCTTGAGTGAATGCCACATATATGTGGGTTCTCGTGGAGGCCAGAAGAGGGTGTTGGATACTCTGAAGTTGAAGTTACATGCAGTTGTGGAGTCATAGGAGGTGAGTGTTAAGACCTGAATTTGGGGTTTCAGGAAGAGCAGGAAGCCGTATTTTCATCCTACTGAGGATATTTTTTTTTTTTTATTTTGTCTTTCTGAGGTGTCAGAAACTCCTTTAGAATACACAGGCCAGCCCAAAAATGCTTTTAAAAAAATCCATTTATTCACTAGCTGTCTGATCCTTCCATCCATCCGTCTGTCCATCTTGAATGCTTATCATGTATTGGTCTAGACCTTGGCATTAGCTGGCCATCAAGCCCTGTCTGCCTCGGTGAAGTTTATGGTGGCCAGGCAGAGTGCTTGCTTAGCATGCATCAGGTCCTGGGTTGGATCCCCAGCACCACATGAACTGGGTGAGGTAGTGCATGCTGTAACCTAGCATTTAGGAGATGGAGGCAGGATGATGGGAAGTTCAAGGTCGTTTGAGGCTTGCCTATACATAAAAGCATTAGATTTTATTGTAAAATTCAATGCTGTTCAAAATGAAGACTTTGGAAAGCGTTAGGCCTAGTTGTAGAATATTTCTCTTAAAGGATATAATTTTGATAAATTAAATAATTTACCCACAGGTATTTAAAGTAAACTATATTGAGAAGGTTCCAAAAGTATATTTGAAGCTGAGTGTCTTTCTGATAGGCCCTTATGACTTCTGGATGACTTGTGACAGTATGACCAGTGATCAAGTAGATGCCACCCTGAGAGGAACTGCTTTTGAGAACAGTGTGATTGTTCATCGTAAGCTGCTGTGAGTTCTTTCTTCCTGTTTTGTGCATGTGTTAATGTGGGATGTCATTCTCAGTCATTCCCACCTTGTAGTTGAGTCAGGCAGGGTTTTTCACTTGAGCTCAGAGCTTGCTGGTTGGCTGGTCTTGGGGGTTAGTGCTCTGAGGATCTGAACTCTGTTCCTGACACTTGTTACATCCTTTTACACACTGAGCCGTCTCCCTGGCCGTAGTTGAGCAGTTTCTTACAAGGACAACAGACCACCATCTTAAATCTCCAGACAGACTGTCTTTGGCTCCATTGCTCTCGGCGCCTGGTCCATTTACCTCTGTTAAGTCTGTCTTTTGTTCCACAGCCTCAGTCTGGCTCCGGCCTTTCCCACAGCCCTGTTGCTGCTGTTCTTCACTCAGGGCCTTTACTTTTCAGATCCCTTCACAGTAGGGCTGAAGGGTTTTTGTATTGTTTGTAAACACAAGTATGTGTGTGTGCACCCTCAAGTACATGTGGTTCTGATTGTCACAGTCCCTAATAAGCCTTTTGGTAGTTCCTCATTGCCTGCAGGCCAGTCTGAACTCAGCCAGTGGTTAAAAAACTAGGTGGGATGGTTCCAGCCTTCCACCATCAGCCCCTAGTCCACCTTTTCTTGCTCTTCCTGTTGGTTACAGCAAATAAACTGCTTCCTTGCTGGTTTGGTTGTTAGTTGTGCTTTGTTGGTGTCATTTGCTTAACATAGTACTCAGATTTTCTTTTGTGTCACATCTTTGTACCCACAGAAGCCACTGTTTCATCTCACTTGGGCATTGGACATCAGCACACCATGAGATGGCAGAGTTTACATTGTTCTTAATGAAAATTAATTAATTAATTAGTGTGTGTTTGTGTTGTGGTATGTATGTGTCTTGTGTGTGTTGTACACATGTGAATGTGTAGGTGTTACGCCCATGCAAATGTATAAAGCCTTCCTCTATCAATCTTAGCCTTATTTCTTTGAGTCAGGGTCTCTCACTGAGCTGGAAACTCTGTTTCATTGAGGCTAGCTGTCTGGATTACCCTTCCTTACGCCACCGTGCTGGGATTACAGGCACATACAGCCTGACTTTTTGCATGGATGCTGAGATTTGAACTTAGATACTCAGGCTTGCAGAGCAACCACCCTTACTCACTGAGCCGTCTCTACACCCCTCATTGTAAACTGAAAAATTGTAAGGCATTTATTGCTTTTGTGGATGTGTAGATGTGTAGATGTTCTGTACATGTGGAGGTCAGAGGACAACACATAAGAGTTGGTTCTCTCCTTCCACAATGTGGGACCCAGGGGTAGAAATCAGGCCATGAAGTTTGGCAGCAAGTACCTGCTGAGCCATCTTACTTGTCCTACATGGTAGTTTTTTAAAAAACACTTTTATTTTTATATTATTATTATTCCTATTTTATATTTTTTACTATTATTTTGAGGCAGGGTCTCTCTGTGTAGACTAGGCTGGCCTTGATCCTTCCACTTCAGCCTGCTCAGTGCTGGGTGGGATGTAGGCATGTGCCACCACACCTTGTCCTGTTCTCCTTTAAATGTATCCTTACCAGGTGTGACAACTTCCTACATGGACTTTTACTTCAAAAGGCTTATGGACTAAGTAGAATTAGATAGCTAAAAGTTAACTGCAGTTCTTTAAACTAATTTGTTGAAGGTTATTATTTTTCAGTTTAGGTATTGTTTGTAGGTTCTGAACTGTATGCACATAAAGTTAAATTTGCACATTCATCACTAAGTGCTGTAGCAGTTAGTTTTGCGTTAGTAAGTCTACTTGCTTATGCTTCGTCAGTTTGATAGAATTCCAAGGCTTCCAAGCTTATGCCTATGTATTTAAAAGTGAGTATTCACGTTATCCACACATCAGCAACAACTCTGAGAGATAAGCCTTATTGTACAGGCAGTTGGCACTGTTGGCATTGTTGGCTAAGGTTGCATGGTCATTGTCGATGTTGTTGCTGTGGGCATCTGGCTCCCTGCTTTCTGACGGAGGCAGCCAGTGCCGTATGACAGGCATCAGTGGATAGTGAGCCACTGGAGAACCTCAGGGCTTCCCTTAGCAGTTTATCTGTGGTTTTCAACACAGTTTCTGTGCCACCTCCAGAGTCCTTTGTAGCGCTTGATTTTAACACGTTTCCATAGTTTATACTCAGACTCCACACGTGCAGTAGCCTTTTCTGTTTTCATTCTGTCTTTTCTCCCCAGATTGCATTGGCTTTATCCACCACCCTCACACCCACACTGAACATCAAGCCCAGGCCCTTGTGCTCTGTGTGCTCCACTTAGCTGTGGCCCCAACCTCTGCTCTACTATAAATCTCATGTCCAAATTATTTTTCCTGGATCCTGTTAGTTTCCAGCCTTTGTGTTCTCTTGCATTCCTTGAAGTTGTTGGATTTCCCCTTTATGGTGGTTTGAATAGGAGTGACCCACATAGACTCATGTTGAATGCTTGGCCCATAGACAGTGGCACTATTAGGAGGTGTGGCCTTGTTGGAGAAAGTGTGTCACTGGGGGGTGGGGGTGGGGGTGGGGCAGGTTTTTGAGGTCTCATATGCTCAAGCTATGTCCAGCGTAGGACTCAGTCTTCACTTCTCCTGCCTGTGGATCAAGATGTAGAACTCTCAGCTCCTCCAACACCATGTCTGCCTGCATGCTGCCATCCTTCCCGCCAGGACGATAATGGACTAAACCTCTGAAACTGTAAGCCAGCCCCAATTAAATGTTTTCCTTTGTAAGAGTTGCCGTGGTCATGATGTCTCTTCACAGCAATAAAACCCTAACTAAGACACCCTCCTTTACTGACTCCTGGGTTAGTTTACAAGCTCTTGGAAGGGAAGGTCAGTGTTGGTAGGGCTTTGGAGATCCAGGTTTCTTTGCTCAGAGTCTTCTATCTGGCAAATGTTTAAGAAATGTTTGAATTAAACTTAAGTTCTTAAATAGTTGGACTTCAGTTAGGATCTAACTTGTTGGGCTGTTGAGAGTGCAGATGGATCTCACTGGCCAGGGTTGCAGTTACTTTGGAGAATAAGGGAACTAACCTAGAGCTGAAATAGGTTTCTTGCCCTTTCTGGCTGACCACTCCCTGCTGCTGGTCTGCCTTGATGCATATGCAAATCCTGCTCTCACTTAGGAGCTTCTGCTTTTCTAGTTTTCATGATGTCATTAACTGGATGTTTCTTTGGTCCTAGAGAGAGGAAGAGAGAGACTGTTGATTATCTGTTAGTGTTATCCACCCCATCTGTTTCCTGTGTCTGACAAGGATTTCTGCTTACTGCTGCTTGCCCATGTGCTCAGAGACGCTGTACAGATGCAGATGCTGCTGGCTTTCAGTGTGGGGACCATTAAGGACTCCCTTTCTAAGTGTTATTTTCTTTAGGCCAGAGCTTGCCATCGACGTGTCTTCTTGTCACCTTAAATCCAGAGGAGACTTTCTTGGCACGCATTGTGGCATCTAGAAAGCCCTTGTTGCCCTGTGTTGTACTTGTGACTTAACAAGAGCTCTTTGGATTTGGACAGTTGCTTACGGCAGGCCCCTAAGAAACTCAGGACAGGTCTCAGTGCCTGTGGCTCCTCCCAGCACTTCTCACCCCGCCCCCGTCCCTAAACCTCTCAGCCTGGGCCTGGACTTTGCTTCCCTTCCCCAGCTGCTCTTTCCTATAATGACATTTCAGCTGTGTGCTCTCTTGGCCTCTTGCCTCTCTTCTCTCTCCCTTCTTTCTCTCTCGCTCTCCCCCTCTCTCACCTCTCACGGCCCAGGTCAGTCTGGACCCTTCCAGGTGCCTGTGGCTGACCCCCCTCAAATCTACACTAAAACCCTTCTCCTCAACAGTGCTTAGGAACAGTCATGTCCTCATCTTCATTCAGTTAGCTGTTTTGAGTGTGTTTTCTTAAAAAACACAAACAAAATCATAGCTGTCAGTCACCTTACAGGAATGTTACGGAGTCCAATGAAATAACAAACAGAAGGCATCCATCCACACAGTGCCGGGGACCAGTAGAGATGGGCTGTTCGTTAAGAGACTGCTGTGTTATGTAAGAAGGCAAGGGTGTTGAGATGGGATGAGCTCAGCCATTTTGGGCAGTGTTTGAAGTGTCACAGTTCTTACTGTACCCTCTTGTA
Source organism: Peromyscus aztecus (assembly GCA_902168405.1). Taxonomy (NCBI): domain Eukaryota; kingdom Metazoa; phylum Chordata; class Mammalia; order Rodentia; family Cricetidae; genus Peromyscus; species Peromyscus aztecus. The sequence continues at coordinate 3,566 of CABHPQ010152960.1, read as the reverse complement.
AAGTGGATTAAGACCGTTTCCTTGATGGTCACATGGATTCCATGAGGTAGATTGTATCGTGTGTCTGACGTTATACACACTCACATAGTGGCTATCTTTATTTATAAGGGAAATTACTTAGTTGGAAGACAGATTTAGATTCTCTACTAAATTAACAGCAAGAACAAGCTGTTGCCTTGAAGCTGTGCATGTGGCATCCTCTCATCTTCCTCTGGAGCTGACCATACTCCCATGAGTACATTTTTGAAGACCGTATTTTGGGCTTGGATTCAGCTCTGAAAAGTTAGTGTGATTATATATGCAGTACATGAATAAGGGCACAGCATCGCAGCCAGGCCTCTAGAATGCTGCCTCTTTGCCTGGTCTTTGCTGATAAGTTGTATCTGTGAGTGTGGGGCCTCCTGTTCTCTTTTTCCTTTTTTCTCTGAGAGGGCTGGAGTACCAGACTTTTTCCCTCACGACATTGTAGGTAATAGAGAAGGCACTACCTGGCACATGATGGGGGAATGAAGTCCATAAGTAAAAACATAGAGGTCAGTGAGGGCCAGTTGGACCACTGTCACAAAGAGGGGAGCGGGTGGTGAACCCGAGGCTTAGAACTCAAAGTGTAGGCAGGAACTCATGGTTTTCGGGGCAAAGAAAAAAGCAAGAAATACAGAAGTAAATGTGTGCACATGTGAGTATATGGTTCTCTTCTCTCTGAAGGCCTGGAAACAGTAGTCATCCTATTACAGAAAGCACACTGCACCCCCACATCTTGGCTTCTAAATGCCATTTTCTCAGTAAAATGGTAGGCAGGTTTGGACTGTAAGTACTGAAAGTTTATTGACAATAAAGTACCTATGGAATCTTATTTTTCAAGTGATGTATTTATTTTTATTTTAGGTGTATATGTGAGTGTCTGCATATGTACCTCACACATGTGTTGGGTACCTATGGAAGCCAGCAGAGGGCATCAGATCCTTTGACTCTAGAATCATCGTGTGGCTGCGGAAATGAACCCAGGTCCTTTCAAAAGCAGCAAGTGCTCTTAACCAGCGAGCCAGCCATCTCCCCTGCCTTCTCTATAGTCTTCAAGTGTCATCCCACTAAATAAGGATCATGAAAGGAAAGAAAGTAACTTTGCTGTGTGGAATTCTGACAGATACTGCCTTAATTAAGCAGTATGAGTTAACACTGCCATATTGTAGACAGGATTGTATGTTCCCCCTCACAGAATGACGGTAAAAGAACTCTTGTTGTATAGTATTCCTGTTGAAAATTCACATGAGGGCTGGAGAGATGGCTCAAAGGTTAAGAGCACTGACTGCTCTTCCAGAGGTCCTGAGTTCAATTCCCAGCAACCACATGGTGGCTCACAACCATCTGTAATGAGACCTGGTGCCCTCTTCTGGTCATATATGCTGTATACATAATAAATAAATAAATCTTTTTTTTTAAAAAAAAGAAAATTCACATGAACCTAATCATAAGAGACCATCAAACAAACACAAATCAAGGAGACATCACACAAGCTGACCAGGAGTCTTCTGGATTGCCATGATCACAGGGTGCAAGGAAAATGAGGAATTCTTCAGATGGAGTGTTACTCTTGAGATGAAAGCAAAGTGCAGTGCAGGGTCCTGGATTGGATCCATTTACTAAACTAGACATCATTAGGATAGTTAGAGGAAGGCAAACCTGGCCTCTGAAGTAGATCATGATGCTTTTGTCAGAGCTATAGTCCGGGTTTGGATAGTCGAGACTATAAAAAATTTTATAGGAGAATGCTCTTGTTTATAGGAAGTACTCATCAGCCTTTATAGGTATTGACTCTTCGTGGTCAAGTGTACAGGGAAAAAGGCTATTTCTACTGTGCCTGCATCTTTTTGTAGGTTTATCTGAGTTTATTGAGTGAAGCAAGGTAAAGCCCTTCAGTTGTTTGAATCCCTCAGAATCGTTAGTTTATCATGCATACCATTTACAAAGCCGGATAGGTTTGCCTTTGCTGAGAGGGAGCCTCCCTGCCACACTGGCTTCCTTCCAGGTCTTGTCTGTCTCTGGGTATGCAGACTTGTCAGTGATTACTGTTGTCTCCTTTGTGCATTCTTACGTTCATAGTTTTTCTCCTTCGCCTGTGGAAACTGCTTCTTCTAATGGGAAGTTTGGTTTGCAGAAATGACACTGTCACAGTGTCGACAGATAATGCTACGTTTTAACTGACTTTGTGTAGGTTGTTTCCTCCTGTTTACTGATGGGCTGTTAAGGTGGTTTCTGTCTCCATCACACAGCCTCTACTTCAGTTTCGAGCATATCTCAGGTTTTGAGTTTGTCTTCTGCGGGTGTGCGCATGTGAGTGCAGGTACCCAGGAGATCCTCCCAGAGCCGAAGTCACAGGCAGTGATGAGTTGTCTGGTGTGGTGCTTGGAGTCAAACCAGGAGCCGGTTTCCAGCCTGAGCTTACTTTTTCAGAGTGCTGGGCCAGGTGGTTGCTTGTCTAAAGAGTGTAGACTTTCCAGAAGGGATGTGGGGGTAGAATGATGTGATGGTGTAGCTAACGCTTAAGAACATGTTCAGGCTTCCAGTGGTCAGTCCGCACAGCTCTAGGATTGCACATTTTGGGAGGGAGGTGGTCTTAGGTTAGAGATTTGTGTGTCAGGTGGACACACATGTGGGAGTTGACAGGAAGGGTTGTGGTCACCCACGGCCACTTTTCTCTGAGAGCATTTCCTTGAGCTGTCTGAGAATCTGCCTTTTCTCTAGGGTACAGAAAACTGTCACTAAAGACACGCACCCACCCTGGCCCCTTCTTCGGCTGGTGAGACTGAAGCCTGTCACAGGTCCTGTTTTCCTTGGGTAGGCTGGAGGACAAGCTTCTCTGTGGCAGTCAGACTGCCTAATTTTCATATTTCTCCGAATGATCAAGGAAAAGCGCTTTGAACAACCCAGAGTACCGGTTCCCTTGCACTCAGTGACGCCCACACACGCAGGCTTTTTTTCAGCTGTTTTCTCCCCCTTGCTGCTTTCCAGTGTAGGTGGCCTTCTCTGGATTGCTTTTGACAGGAAATTGAACAACCTTTCTCTTTTGGAACAGAATATATTTTACTGCTGAGAGTAGAAAAAACAAATAACCAAAAAGAAGTGTATGTGTTTGAAATTTTGTTTTGCGTTTGATTTAAAGACCAGTTTAAATCCAGAAAAATGGGAGTGGGCTCAGGGTTACATCACAGACTGTGCACTGCAGTTCCCTGGTGACGCTGGGCTCCACCCTCTGGGCCTTCCTTTCTTAACCTAACCCTTGCTTTGTCTCCGTGATCAGGAAGTAGGCTCGGGCCTGGTCTCTGCTCTGCTCTTGATGGGCCTTCCTATTGTCTCTCTGGGCAGCGAGGTGTGGTGGGCCCTGTGCTCTTCCTCAGGCTCCTGACTCTAGGACTGTGATGTCCCACCTTCAGGTCACCCCGCCTTTAGGGTTCCACATCCCTCAGAGACACTTGCTGAAGGCCTGCTTCACCCCTTGTCCTGAGGTGTGGCTGGGAGCTCCCGTCATCTACCACAGGTTTTTCTGGGAGCCTCAGACTTTCTGTCCC
>CABHPQ010152959.1:0-49777 GCA_902168405.1 Peromyscus aztecus | reverse complement strand
TATGAAATCCTCAACAGCAGAGCCATTTCTGGGCTTAAGGGAGGAGAAGTTCCTGTTGGCTCTTGAGGTGGCAGAATCCACCATGGCTTCCCCACGTGCTGTAGGAAAAGCAGCTTAAGATTGTGGCAGAAGGAGCATGAGGGCGATTGCTCTGGAAACATCAGGAAGCAGGGAAAGAGGAATGTTGATGGTTAATATTTTCTTTTATACAGTCTAGCATTCCAGTTCATGAGATGGCACTGCCCACTTTCTAGATAGGTCTTTTCCCTCACCATTGGTGCCCTTTCTTTTCTTTCTTTCATTTAAGACTTGATTTTTTTTTAACCTCAGAGCTGAGGACCGAACCCAGGGCCTTGCACTTGCTAGGCAAGCATTCTACCACTGAGCTAAAGCCCCAACCCCAAGACTTGATTTTCAACTGTGTATGTGTGGTGTATAGACACATGAGTTCAGGTGCCCTCAGAGGACAGTAAGCTGCCCAATATGGGTCCTGGGAAGAGAATTCAGGTCCTCTATAAGAGCAGCAAGCAAGCCCTCTTAACCTTGGAGCCATCTCTGTAGCCCTGTCCTAGGTGTTTCTTAGTCCATTTAAGTTGACAATTGGAATTAACCACCATATTCCCTAAAATTATTTATGTAAAGGATTTTGTCATAACAATGCTAAGCAAAACCTAACTGAGACAATTGATGTAATGGAAATAACTTGTTGAGGAGGCTAAATCTGACCATGTGTTTCTTCGGCATTTAGAATTTGATTGTGGGAGATTCAGAAGAAATTGAAGATACAGGATAAGAAGTCGTTGGGTTCTGTAAGCACAGCTTAATAAGTGATTTTGATAAGGGTCAGAAGATCAGAATGCCAAAAAAGAATGTGGTCAGTTGAGTCTTTGCCCATGAAGTTTCATATGGAATAAGAACTCTGTTAGAAATTGAATATAAAGACATCCATTTTATAGTTTGGGACTGAGTTTTAAAATAATGAGTTAATAATTGTGGTGGAGGAATTTACAAGAGAGCATACCATTCAGGGTATGACATGGTTAATGTTGGCCACTTTGAGCAAAGTTTACAATAAGTATTGGAAATAAGATGCAGAGTAAAATGATTTGAAATACACTCAATCTAACCCTAAAGAGGAGGAGTCGAAAGCAGTATACAAGGAAGGAGTTGTTGCTAAAGAGACTAGCATCATCAAACAGAATCCAAGCACTTTGTACCAAAACAGTAGGAAAGATATCTTGAGGGCATCTCAGAGAGTTAGCCAGAACCTATCCATAGCAGACTTCTAGCTGCAAGTAGCAAACTCATTTGAAAAATTTCTGAGAATTTGATAGCTACTGAGATGTATGGCCACACAAGACTTCCTAGGGAAGTGTTATCACAAGTTCAACTGTCCAAGTACTTTAAGACCACTGCAGACATAGCCCCGCTGAAGACATTCCCCAGATAGGAAGACACTGGCATCGTCCCTTTGGTTCTAGCTTTATAGAAACGCAGGAAGCAAGAGTTACAGGGTCCTGGACTATTCTCTCATGATTTTAAAGGAGTGACAGGGAGGTGAAGCAATGTGTGTCAGGTGGGATTCTGTGCAAGCAATCCCTAAGAGGGTAGGGTATGAAACAATGAGGGTGAGGCCCAAGTCACAATGTTGGAAATGTTTGGAATTTTGGAATGTCTGCTAAGGAAAGTTGAGAGGTGGTACATGGAATGAGATAAAGAGAAAGGCCATATGAGCCCTGGCTTGTAGCTGAAGGTTTTCCTGTGTCTCACCTGCCAGTCCCGCAGCCACTCAGACCCAAGTAAACACACAGAGGCTTATATTATTTATGAACTGTATGGCCATGGCTCAAACTTTTTGCTAGCTAGCTCTTATATCTTAAATTAACCCATTTTTATAAATCTATATTTTGCCACAGGGCTGGTAGCCTACTGGTACCTTTACACCTTGCTTTTCATGGCGGCAGTTGGCAGCGTCTCCTCTGTTCTTCCTTTCTGGCAGTATGAAGCAGCAGGGGTATCAGACACTCTATATGGAGTTTATCTTCTTCTTGGCAAAAACAAGCCGAGAATTGGATATGGAGAAGAATGGGAGCCATGTGTACCACCAACTCTTGGAAGCAGTGGGTCTATGCCTCAATTAAAGCAGTGTATAGCCCAGAAGCCCAGAAACCTTTTTTTTTTTTTTGGTCTGTACTTTCAAAGGTTTCAAAGGCTAAAACTACCACACTGCATAATGTGCAGCTTGGAGACTCCTCATTCCCATTCCCACCCTGTTGCAGGTCAAGCCCACACGTCACGAACCTGCCATAGAGTAGCTCAAGCACACAGGCTGTGACTGGTCTGAGAGAGACAACTAGGAAGATGTTTTTAGCTCTGTTTTATAATTTTTTTTAAGCTTTCCCAGGTTTTAGGTGCAAACTCTTGCCCCATGTTTTGGTGCCACTGGCTAGTTTGATAGTAGGAGTGGGATAATCAGGACCTTTGGAGCTAACTTTCTCTGTATGTCAACCATGGATCTGTAGGACTTAAAAGTTTGTCCTGCTGACTTTCAGTCTTGCCTTGGCGTCATCTTTCCTTGCTTCAGTCCTGCTTTTCCCCTTTGAATAAAAATTTTTACTTGGCATGTTGGAAGTACATGGCTTACTTTTTCATTTTACAGGGGGTCTCACAGCTATGGTTCTGCATAGAATCTCATAGAAGATATTGAACTTTGGCTTTTGAACACTTGGCACTGTTTAGACTTTAAGGTTTCTTAAAGGTAGCATAAACACATCCTACCTTATGAAATGAGCACAAGCCGTTTGAAGTGGTAGGAAATGTAATGGTTTGAACATGGAAATTTCCCCTAGAGACTCATGGTATGAGTGTTTGGTCCCTAGCTGGTGGTGTTGTTTTGGATACTTATGGAAATTCTTGGAGGTGAGATCTAGCTTAAGGAAGTACATCAATGTGATTAGATGTTTGGGAGTTACCTGGCTCCTGGCTCATGTCTCCTCTTTCCTTCCTTTGTTTTGACCAAATAGAACAGGCCCTGACACATATGCCTGCCATCATGATATTTTTCCCAAGCAACCATGGATGAGCCCATTGAAATCAGGAGACAAATGAAATCATTCTTTATGTAAGTATTATATTAATTATTTTGTCACAGAGACAATGGAAGTAACTAATGCATACGTGGTCTACTTCTGAATCGTGAAAAACCTGAAACATTATTGTAGAATTCTTATCTCGATCAGCAAGTTTCACTGTTTTTGTCCTTCTGCTTATAATTAATGCTTATAAATTATTGCCATTAGATTTTCCCCCCTCTGGCTCAGGCCACTGATCACCCATTCCAAATTCCAGTCTCCTAGAACTCATCCCAAGTTCTCTGAGTGGCTCTGTTACCGTTAATGTCTGCTGAAGTACAGAAAGTTGAGAGAAAGGATGTACTCTACAAGTTACCTAATAATCTCTACAGAAAGTAAAATGGTCCCTTCTAATTATCATAACTTGCCATCTTATGTACAGATACTCTCTGTCTTACAACAGATTCTATATTAGAAGGAAGTACCACTGAAAGCTCAAAATAACATTAGCTGGTAATTTCCCAAGTATATTAACCTACAGTACACTATAGAGCAACAATTTCTTCCAAACAAAACAACGGACTAAGAGAAATGTTTCTGTACCACCAGCTAGAATCGTGAGCATGCATCTTACTGTGTGTGTGTCTAAGCCAGGGAAATGTACAAGTTCAAAATTCAAAGCATAGATTTTGCTGAATGCCTATCAATTTCGCAGCATTATAAAGTTAAAACTTAAAAGCTGACTCATGGTAAGCCCAGGGTTGTCTGCCTTTGGTATGGGGTCCCTTATACAGTTGCTCTTCTTGCTGATTCTTAGCCACACATTGAGAACTACTTATAAGGAGCCCTGTCTCATCACTTCCTGTGTTGCCTTGGTGAAAATGTTCTGTGCAATATCCATCCACTTTTGTTTAGCTTGCTCAATTTGTGGGCAGCAAAATCAGAAGCAGGGGTAGAAAGCTGGTACTGTTTTTCCTTAGAAGCACCATCAAACGACATGGAAGAACAATTTTCTGTTCTTCTTATCCCAAAGAGAAGAGTGGGAAAAAAAAAGTATAGAAACTGTCACCTTACCACTTCTGAGTTGAAGCTTGCTCCTAAGCATGAAAATGTACAAAGAAGTCACTAATCTGATGGTTTCCTACCGATCCCCCATTTCTTATTTGAATTCTGACTTGAAATGGATTCTTATGATGGCAGCAACGAGCCTAGTGGGGGTGTGGTAGAAACAGAAATGTCTGCATTTCTTCAAACTGTCTGACTATAGAGATGACCAATGCAGCCAAAGTGGTGTTTGTTGACTGGAGTTTCTGGTGACACTTGTTTAGATGGAGCAGAATCAGCCATTGGGCCTCTGCTCTCCCTTGTAGCTGAGCATACCAACTTGTCACTAACCTTGGAACAATCAGTTACATTTGCAAACCAAGAGAGTAATGGAACTCTTTTTTTTTTTTTTTTTTTGAGATAGAGTAGTTTCTCTGTGTAGCTTTGTGCCTTTTCTGGAACTCACTCTGTAGCCCAGGTGGGCTTTGAACTCACAGAAATCAGCACGTCTCTGCCTCCCGAGTGCTGGGTTTAAAGGCATGCACCACCACCGCCTGGCAATGGATCTTTCACTGGATGTTTCTGATTGGCCAACACCAGTTTTGAGAATTCTTGTTACATCAAAAACCAAAATCCCTCATTTAAGTATTTTTAGATCTGTTATGGTCTAATTGTATTACTCTTAAGTTAGGTAGTAGATATGAGACGTTGCTAGAGAAGGCTCTATAATCTGTTTAGGCTTCAACTTCCTTGCCTGTAAAAGCACCATCTTGGAAGCATTGTAAAACACAAAAAAGTAACAAGTAGAAAGACTTCTTAATGTATTTCTTGACTATCATGAGCAGTCACATTCTTTCACATGTCTATGTAGCAAAAGTGGGTTATTTGACTGAAAGGGGGCATACATCTTAAAGGCTTTTAAAAATGGTAGTGGTTATTGGAAAAGATTCCAATTCATTTTTAGATTTATTTTCTTATAATTGCATATGTGATATGCCAAGAATTTATAACCAAAAACTCTTGTCTTTCAGCCAAAGTAAAGTGCCACAGTCAGTAACTGTCCTGATTGAAGATGTGAAAGCCACCTTCCCCACAATTAGATGCCTGTAAATTCCTAATCTGAAATGAAAGAAATTCCTATTGGAATTTAGCAAGATGGACTACTTGCTACTGATCCCGGCTAGTGCCCCATCAACGTTTTGAGCATGACCTCTTATTTTTAAAGTTTTGTTATTTTAAATTTTCCACGAATCTTTATCTAGTGTCAGATTTCAGAGTTTCACTAAAGCAAGGTCATGTGTAGGATGCGTTTTCTGTTCTCTTGTGGTCAAAGGCTCTTTAAGCTTTGCTTCTGCAGCCTTCCCAATTAGTAAGTGCTATCATTTGGGTATAGCTGACACCTCACTAAACAAGTGGGGTGCATTACTGAGAACAGTGACAGAGGAAAATGTCAGAGATCATGGAAAAAGACAGTTGAAAGGTCTCATAGGGACTTCCTTCTCACCCTTTGTCCTGCCTGAGTCTTACTTTATTCTTCTGAAGAAAGAAAAAAAAGAGAGAGAGAAAGGCAGGGGGAGGGGAGCAGGTCAGTTTGATATTTTATCCATGCTATTCTCTTGCGATGAAATTTAAAATTTTCCATTGGCCACCAAGTCACCACTCAGGGAAGCTTGACATCTGATTCTAGAGGGCACTACCAAAGCTTCTAAAGTCCCCTTGCAGGATCTGTTTTGTAGCTATTCAAGCTGTGAAGCTAAATAGGAACTTTCACAGGGTTTAGTTTAATGCTCATGTCAGTAATATTTGAACAGTGGGTTCAACATCTCATTTCACACTTGGCCGTGAGAACTCTGTCTCCAGCCTGAGCTCTCTGCCTACCTCCTGTTTGGTTGAAACAGTAACCCCTTATGTGATAAGTGGATCCTTGGGAACTGGTCTTCTTGGGAACTTTTCTCAAAGGATGTCCTTATTTATTTCAGAGTTCTAATATTATATTAGCAAAGAATTCCCTGGGGTTTTGTATTTATATTACTGTTTTAAAATTGACATTATCTTTTACAATAAAAAAAAATTAAGGCTATGTAGTTTCCTATTACTTAAAACTGCCTTCTCCACGGAAACAATCCTTCTATAAACAGACTCGCTTAATTTATATAAACCATATTTATCTTTTTTCCTCTGTGGATCAGAGTCATAATTAATTGTCATTCTAATTTAACATAAAGCAGTTTAACCAGTGTGTCAAAGAAGATAAAAATAATGAGAAAATTCTTCATGAAATTCGATTGAGTCCCTTTCCTCTTCAGACTATATATTGAGTAAACTGATTTTGAATTTGTACTTTAAATGAGAAACTCTGAGAAGTAAAAATAACTGGAATGATAAAAAAATTGTGTTATCACAGACAGAAGGCTAACATATGATTGTTACATATTGAGATAAATTGCGAGATTCTATTTTCTCTCAAATGATTCCTGAGTAAGATAGATTTGTTCTTTGGACAACGCATAGCATAAATCAATGGCCCTAATATTGTGCATGTCCACAGTAGCTTTGATAGACCGATACTCTAACATATTCAAGGGATTGATGCAGTTTAGTTCCCATGAAAGACTTTTTTTTATTAATTGTTTCAGATAGTGACTGATGGGAATGTATGTTGAAGTCCTGTCAGCTTTTTGAGAAGCTACCTATTTTCACAGGTCTCTTCTGTCAAGACTCACCCATGCCAGTGTGTAAAAGAATTAAACTAATGGTTTGAAGGTATGTGCTATAGATAATTTTTACGAAACAATGCTTTGTTAAATTCCAATGAAGTATTTTATTGCTTTTTTTGCTTATTGTATTGTATTTCAGTGTCTACTTTTAAGTTTATTCCATCTTTTTTCTACTTGTTTATAAGTTACCTTCATATATGACAAGTTTTCATTTTTGTTCTTTATCATTTTTCACTGCTTCCAGTGAACCACACACACATTTTTGGTAAGTTCTGAAAACTGTTTTGGACTTAATAATTCCTGTCTTCCACAAGGGAGGCAAAGGGCAGATGTTTTTCATCCCAGAGACCACCTCTCCCTTTGTTTCCTACTTAGCAGCTTCATGTTTTCTTTCATGTACAAAACACATTAACTATTCCATGCAACATTCTTACATGAAGCAAATGTATTATTTTATTCTCTGTGAACTCTAATTGATTTCTGTGCCTGACACTAAAAGTCATGTGTTAATCTTTCCAAGTCATGAAGCCTTTTGAAAATCTGATGAGAGCCATGCCTTCTTCCTTGGTTACAAACCTTGGTTACAATTTCAGGAGGTCCATGGGTCACTAAGGTTCTTCATAACCAAATATTACAAATGCCTGGTAAGATTCACCTTTCTCTATTTTATGGATTTTTATACTTACTGTTTCCAGTATTGCTCAGTTTTATTTTACCAACCTTTTAAGTCCACTCTGCCAATTCCTTAACCACATCTATTTTTTTAATCCTTTGTATTTTCAGCTTCTCTTTCAGATATTCATATCCAGAAACTTGTTTATTATAAGAAACATAAAACAAGCATATCCTCACATAGCCAAAAAAAGAATGAGTGCTTTTTTATGCATTTTAGAATGTTCAAAACTAAATCTGAAGAGAATTTACCTCTCAGGATTTTATTAATGTTAATTGATAATATTGTCATTGGCTAATGTTAATTAGACCTATATTATATTCCAAGAACTATATTTTTATTATCTTTCATCCTGTTTATTTTTTACATATTCATCTTCTTTTTATATATTTATCACGGCCTACTTTTTAGGTGATTACACAACCTAAGTTGACAATGATTAAATAACTTATTGAAAGTCATACACAGCTAGAAAATCAACAGAGCTTGGCTTCAAACCTAGGTTTCTCTGACTTTAGAGCAAATAGTTTTCCATTTATTTCTTTGTTGTGACAGGGTCTTCCTTGGTAGGGCAGACTGGCTTCAAAATCATGGTTCTCCTGAATTCGTCTTCCAACTAGCGTGATTAGCAAGTATGCCTCTTCACCCAGTTGTTAGAAAACATGTGAGAAATGAATGTCCTTACATATCTTAGTGTCTAATCTCCTCCCTATGAGAGTAGGAAAAAATACCTTTGGTGCATTAGATTACCCATTCAGAGATAATGGGTGCTGTCAGCATACATGTTCTACTAATCCATGGTCGGAAGAGAGAATGCATCATATCTAAATGCTGTGGAGATTATGGGAGCTAGGGATTATTTACCCCTTTCTTCAGGGCAGAGTTGGCATGTGAAATTTCCCATGAATTATATCTCACACAAAATAGGAAGCAGTATAGCAAAAGCTGTTAGGCCTCAAGGACTTACAGAAGTGTATACATGAGAGTATGATTGCCAGTCCAACACAGATAGTATTTAAAAAAAAAAAGTGTAGAAATCAGAATCTGAAGGGGAACAAAATGCCAAAAAGAGTTCGTCCTGATATCAGAGACCTCTGCACTTGAGAAATGTGTGCATTCATTTTAACAGCAATCAGTGAAGGGAGATTTGCCACAGACAGGGGGCAGGAATCGTGAGAATGGCGGGTGGCTAGGAGGAGAAGAGTTCTATTTGGTAAAAATCAAGTTATCTTATCATTTCCTTGGCTACATTTTTTCAGAAAGAGACACCAATGATGGCTTATGCATTGGGGTGGGAGTGTGGAACTCTGTTAGTCGGAGAGATAGACAACCAATAAGAAACATTCAGACAGCTCATTCCTCGCCCTCTGTAGTTTACACATCCTCTGAGCTTAGGTTTCCTCCCTTCTTTGCTTTCTCTCCAGCCTATCCTCTTTGCTTGCACTTTTTATTCTCCTTCTCATCTATTTGTGTTGACACCCACTGCTTTAATCTCATTGCTGCGTCTCTAGGTTTGACATTCTTGATCTATGTCTTCCTTCTCTCAATGATAATACCTTTACTCTGACCGTTCCTATTGTACCCTGCTAGTCACGGCTGAGGTCAGCCCATCTAGTATCATGCGTTTCTACGACTAATTTTCATTTCCGTGTCATGCAGACATCTTAGTAAGCTGGTAAACAGCACAGGCTCTTGGTCTTTGCCTGGACCTTCATGAGTCTGTAGAACTTTAGAACAGAATTTAGACACTCAGACGTGTGAGTCTGTACCTATGGACCACTGTGTTAGGGTTAGCAGCTGACAAGTCTTAAAACAGCATTCTGTCAGTAATCAGGCAGATCTTGAATAGAGAGGGAACGAGTTATGCAGGATTATACGCTCAGGTCTATGGGTGATAAAAAGGAAGAAATGCAAGAATAAAAAGAATAGCGATCATACATTATCACGGGTACAAATAAATGCTGCTTTTTTGTGACAGCTGTGATTTGGGCAGGGTTTCTCATTTGTAGATGGATGGGACTGGCATAAGGTTAGAATTTGTTCCTCTAGGTTATATAGTCCTGCCTTTTTCCTCTTACTTTAGATTTGAACATGCTTCTGTACTTATGATTTGGTGAGGACCCTAACCAATGCTGCATGCATACTTTTCTCAATGGTTTGAATGAAAATTGTTTGAATGATTATCTTACACTGGAAGCTAGACAAAATTTCCAATAAAATATCCTTAATCCCTTCATCACTTTGGGGACACACGATGTAAGGACAGTTAGCTGGTTTCTATCATTTTCAGTTATGTGATAATATACAATCTGGGTTTGGATTTTTTTTCCTTTATTAAATATATTTGAAGAATTCTGTGGAGGGAAATTTAAGGTGCCATTTGCTTGGGATGTTTGTTATTTTTCTGTGCAATTCATCTCAGTAAAGTCCCAGAGTGAGCCTCTTCTGAAAGGCTGCTCATTGCTGTCAAGGTGGAATTTGTACATTGTTTCCTTGCCCCAAGGCCCTTCCCCAACCCCCTTCCTTGAGCTGTGGGAAAGGTCAGAATGTTGTGTGTCACTCATTTTAATGTATGCCCGGCCACCTAGTAGGCTGCAATATTTCCTCCAGGAAGTTTCCATTCACTTGACATCCTGAAGGGTTAAAAAAACAGAGAGCCATAGTATTATAGAGTTGTTGCTGATGTTGTCAAGGAAACCAGAAAAAGGAATGTTGGAGTATCTTGTTTCTCCCCAAATCCACAGGGTTGTAGCTTGTTTGAGGTTTTGCTGTCCTCTTAATTCTTGCCACAGTTGCTCCATGGGAATGTTTCTGGCTGGGCCAGAACTCTATGGAAGCCAGCATCGAGGCTCATAGACTCAAGAAGCTCTGGCAGGGTTGAGTTTGCATCTTCCTCCAGAAACAGCCCAAGGGAAATTTGATTTTATTATTAAAAAAAGAAGAAGAAGAAGAAGAAAAACAAAGAGAGGATAGAAGAGGGGAGAGGAGAGGAGAAGAGAGGAGAGGACAGGAGAGGAGAGGAGAGGAGAGGAGAGGAGAGGAGAGGAGAGGAGAGGGGAAGGAGAGAGGGTATGGAGAGAGATGAAAGAAGGGGAGGGGAGAGAAGGGGGAGGAAACAAAGGAAAAAAAACTCTCTAAGGTTTTCCCCCTAAATGCTGACTATAGATGATTTTTCTCCAGACATGCACCATAGCAGACTCTCTGAATATTTTATCCATAATAAATAAATGATTTTGTGTAGCAACATTATGAAAAGATTGAGTGCGCATGGTATGGAAGACAGTGATGGAATTTAGAGGTGTTTTAAGGGCTGTGAGAGATAGGATGCATTTATTAGCTAGAGATTTCTGCTGCCTTCCAGAGTTATAAACAGTGTTTTATATCCTCTTATTTATAAAATATATATTGAAATAAAAATGAAATCATGAAGAATCCTAAACTGATATTTCAAAGCACTAATTTAAGTTTGAATTCAACATTTTGAGCAGTAGATGGTATAAGATAATTACTAACTCTTTTTTTAAAAGTTTATCAAAAGGATAGGCACCTGAAGAACTTAAGAATTTCTGTTCAGATTATTTAGATGGGGAAAACAATCTCTCACGAATTCTACTTCTCTATCTCTATCACATGTGTGTGTGTGTGTGTGTGTGTGCGCGCACACACACAAGGGGAGGGAGAGAGAGAGAGAGAGAGAGAGAGAAAACACATAGACACATAACTATCACATACACATGGCAGTTCTCTGTGTCTCTCAAACACTTGAAAGTATTCAGTTGTACACAGACAGGCAAATGTTTTTATTTTCATTTGGAAATTATGATTAACCAAAGGATGTAACACATTTTTAATGCTATTAATTATTTGCAGGGATAAGGATGCAATTACAAATTAGAATTATGATTGCTGTTTTTTGAGAAGTATGGTTATTTTTCTGTAATTTTTCTTACATATTATGTTTAAGTTAACCTATTTTGTATTCAGTATCATATGCATAAATGATCTAATATGAGGTGAATTTTTAATGTATAATTATAGGTTCACCTTTGTCTTTAATGTACTTTCTATCTAATAGGACTAAGTATCATTTCATTTTCTTCTTTATTTAAGGTCTAGCAAAATTTTCAGAAGGAGCATAAGATATTTAATATCACATTAGTGTGTATTGTGTATTTATGTAAGTAACTGTAGCTAAGATAGTCTCATAAGAATCTTTTTGGTAAGTATCATAGCCCCTAAAAATAAATATACATATAAAAATGTTGAATAAAATTATGAGATGGTAACAGCTTACTTTCTATTATTTTTTAATTAGAAAAAAAATAATTTGCCTCTAACCTGCCTTCATCCTCCAATAATTGTCACTGAATAGTTAGAGCATATAAATGCTCCAAGGAGCTGGGCGGTGGTGGCGCACGCCTTTAATCCCAGCACTCAGGAGGCAGAGGCAGGCGGATCTCTGTGAGTTCGAGGCCAGCCTGGGCTACCAAGTGAGTTCCAGGAAAGGCGCAAAGCTACACAGAGAAACCCTGTCTCAAAAAAAAAAAAATGCTCCAAGGAAGATGTCTTTAAATTGCCATTTCCTTTATTATTTAACACTTAACGTATATAGTACCTTTTTATGCATGGTAAGGATGGGCCAGCCACAGCCCAGATTGTGTTTGCTTTACTGTATAGTGTGTAAATAAGCGTAAAATAAGATGCTCACCCTGCTAATTAAGTATGAACACTACTCAAAAAAGTAAAGTGTAGTAAGAAAGCAATCAAACAGCTTTTGGAAATGTTTCTGTTTTTAAAAAGTGATACACGTAGACGCAAAGGCAACTAATCACCATCCAGAAGCCAACTACTGCATCCCATTCCTTAATCTACCACTTTCACAAGTCACTGAGATTTGGCACAAGAGCTGAGGTGTGTCTCCTGGTTAGGGTTTCTTTGAAGACAGTCTGGGACCAGGACTGGAGCTAGGGAGTCCACTGGGGTCTGCTGGCAAGAAGCAGCAGCACAGTATCAGAGAAAATGAGAATAGTAGGAACCCGTTTTGTAGTGCTAGCGACTGGCACTATGGGGGCAAAAAGGACTAAATTTTCCAAAGAGGCTTGCAAGGATTGTCAGCCCCAAACAGGAAGCAAGATAGCCTGGAGACAGCCTGTCAGTCTCCCGTGGTTTAAGACAGATCACCTCAGACACTCTTCTCTGCTCCTCAACTCCAGAGTGCAGGACTGCAGTAAGACAATGGGTTTCAGCAGCCTTCAGGAGGCTCCTGGGAGGAAGAGACAGGATGCTGTGCGAGTCTGTCAGCTCAAGGGCAGATCTGAGCTGCCAGTCATTGCCTGGGACAGGGCTTGTGTCTTAGGGTTAGGCAAGCAAAGCCACACCAGCTGCAGTATTCCACCAGGAACTGCTGTCCAAGCTGTTGTCTGCTGTGGAGCCAGGATCCCTCTAATGGGAACACTTGTTCTCAGGTGGCTTGTGAATAGAGAGCAGGGACATTCCCCTGATGTGGGGAGAACTTGAAGCTTTTCCAGAGTGACGGTTTCAATCACAGGTAAGGTCAATGGTTCCTCTAACATGGGCTGATGGGAATGCCACATTTCTCAACTCCAAAATTCTCTAATGTGGTTTCATTTCATCTCTCTTTAATGTACAATGAAACAATCACCAAATCCTGAGCATGACTGTTGCCTTCTATTTTTAAATGTCTAATAAATTTGACTTTACTAAACCCATTCATTGAATTTTTCATTTATGTTCTACTGGCATGCTGCCAACTCTTGCTAATTTTATAATATGAAGCTTCTCACTCAACTAGGTTTATAGAAACCCAAATAATTTTCCCGATTATCATCACTTTGCCAGTTTGGCATAACTAGTTGAGGATTAAGATGTTTCTAGATATTTAGAATATCAAACCCCCCCAAAAAAAAACTTCCAGAGAACCAGATACATAAACTCAGAATATGCTTGAGGTTTAGACCCAAATCTTCTCTTGACTTCACATGCATTATTAATATTCTCATCTTGATAACAGTTTAACAGTACAGAGCTCCACAGTTACACAAATGTAAACAAAAATTCTTTGATTTGTATATGTGTGTGTTTGTGTATGCAGGTGTGTGTGTACATGGTATGTGTGTGTCAGAGTGAGGAGGTGGTCGTACAGACCATGGCTCATGTGTGGATGCCAAAGAGCATCTTTGTTGAGTCACTTCTCTCCTTCCACTTTCGTGCTTACTGGACTTTGTCCACCAGACTTGCGTAGCCAGCACCTCTAACCACTGAGTCATCCCACCAGCTGAAATTCGACTTCTCCAGAATCACTAAGAATGTAAGACAGAATAAGTTACAATATTATCTTTAAAGATGGTGGGAAACTAGAAGGTACTGCCATTGGGCACAGCTAATAACTCAAGAGAGCTCTTCGTCGGATGTTATTTTGTCTACAGATAATTTTTGTTGTGGTTTGAATGTAGCCTGTCTCCTTTGATGTTTTTGTTAATATTTAATTGTTAATGTAACGAATTGAGAAGCTGTGGGGCCTTTAAAGAGTAATTGTGCCATTGCTAAGGACTAATGCCTTTCATGAGGAAGTAGGCTAATGCTTAGAGAAGTAGATTGCTGTTAGTAAGGCTGCCCCTAGTATTTTGCCTCTTTTACATAGGGCAGCCTGCTCTTTTGTCCTTAGTATAACATTGTAAAAGATTCTTACCCAGTCTTATGGCTACCCAACCTTGGAACTCCAGTTTCCAGAACAATGAGTTACATAAAACTCTTTATCTTGTGAATTACCTAGTCTCTGGTATTCTGGTACAGCAACGGAAAACAGACCAGGATGGCTCTTCACCACTGCATGCTTATGAGAAATGTTATCCTAGTAGTTTTAATGATAAGCTATAAATCACTCCATGGACTCACATATATCAAACCTAAAACCTACCATTTTGTGTTCTTCAATGTGATGATATATGGTGTCCCCCCAATATATTGTGTACCCTAATAAAACTTATCTGGGGACAGAAAACAGAACAGCCACTAGATTAAACATAGAGGCCAGACAGTTGTGGCACACACCTTTAATCCTAGCATTTGGGAGGCAGACATCCATCTGGATCTCTGTGAGTTCAAGGCCACACTGGAAACAGAGCCAGGCATGGTGGCACATACCTTTAATCTCAGTACTTGAGATCTCATGTCTTTGCTTGGGAAAGACACATCCTTTTAATCCCAGGAAGTGATGGCAGGAAGCAGAAAGGTTTATAAGGCATGAGGACCAGGAACTAGATGCTTTTTAGCAGCAGTTCAGTAAAGACACTTTTGGGTGAGGACTCAGAGGCTTCCAGTCTGACAAAACAGGATCAGATGAGGAGTTGTCGAGGTGAGGTTAGCTGTGGCTTGTTCTGTTTCTCTGATCTTTCAGAACTCAGGGTTTTTTATTAATAAGACCTTTTAAAATTCATCTTACACTTTAGTAACTTCATCTGCTAGAGCAGAGGAAAAGAAGAATTTATATTCATTCAGAGATAGTTAACAACTGTGTCCATGATTTTGTGCTTCAAATCGCCCTTGAAACTTAAGATAAAATTATCAAGTTTACAGTAAGTCTTTACATTTCCATTTGTGTGTGTGTGTGTGTGTGTGTGTGTGTGTGTGTGTGTGTGTGTGTGTATGTAGACAGATAAAATGGAGAGGATTAAAAATAAATCATTACTAAAAGTCATACTATCTTCTTGAGCCTGCCTATTAGTCTGTCTGTCTTTTCAGAGAGTTTTCTTAGGTCAACAGTTTCTTTTTCTCTTTTTCTTTTGTTTTTTTGAGAAAGGGATTCTCTGTGTAACAGTCCTGGCTGTCCTAGAACTAACTCTGTAGACCAGGCTGTACTCAAACTCATAGAGATCTATCTGCTTCTGCCTCACGAGGGCTGGGATTAAAGGTGTGCACCACTACACCAACTTCTTATGACCACAAAATTGAAGATCTCTTCCTGAGAATACACAGTATTTTTTGGGTGTGTTACTTAGGGTAATTTTGACTTTCTTACACACATGGTCTTGATGCCTATTTTCCTTCCTTGCAACAAATCACAGAGCTATAGTCAATCAAAACTTCAAAAACCAGATCACTAAGTGCATCTTTTATGTGTACCAAAGATCGCTGAGTACTAATTTTAATTCAGGACAGTTTAATGTGTAGATTACATTTCAAGTATATTATCTTAAGAGGAAAATCCCTTTTATGTGTGAAATAAAAAAATAACCTTACAATTTGACAACAAGGCTGCTAATGACTATATAACTAGATTTTTGCATCTAAAATTGTTCATTTATAATGCAGCCTTTCTCACCCCTCATTCCTCCAATTCCTACACACTGGGTCTAAATTTGGGGAGCTATGCCATATATTGGGCCACAGTGCACAGAGTCAAATATTGTGGAGTGAAACAATTGTATTTCAAGGAACAGACTTAACTATGAAGGAAATATTGGTACTTTTCATTCGACACTGACTATTCTTTGGAAGGAGTTCTCACCTCAGGGCTCAGAGGAGGCTGGAATGATGATGCTCTCAGGGCGTGTTTTATATATAGATGACTTCTTGCCATCCCTCTCAAAAACAAGACATCACAATAGGCCCTTCTGGCACACTGACGGCGTATTATCATTTCCACATTGTCTTCTGAAGAGTGATGTTTACTTGTAAGCTGTCAGGAACATTTTACACATTTCTAAGAAGCCAGTCTTCTTTCTACAAATAAGGTTCTTAATGAGGCTTTGGCATCCGAGATGGCCTCAGAGGAGCCATCCTCCCATTGCTGTGGACAAACGCCTAAGATAAGCTAACTTAACAAGAAGAAAATCTTATTTTAGTTTTAGAAATTTCAGCATGTGACTGTTTGGCTATTTGACTTTTATATTGTGGTGGCACAGTGTATCACCTATAGCTGGGAAGCAAGGAGGAAAGACCGGGGTTTCAATATTGACTTTACCTCAGCTTCATTTACATTTTTGTGATAAAATGTCCTGACTAAATGCAGCATCAGGAAGAAAGCTTTTTCTTTTAGCTCACCATTGCAGGTTATAGTGCATCACAGGAAAGTCAAGGTAACAGCAACTTGTCACAGCCACAATCAAGAGCAGCATGAAATGAATGCATGCATGCTGTCCACTTTCTTGTTTACTTACTTCATTTGATTATATAATCTCAGGATCCCATGCCCAGGAAATACTGCTGCTCACACTGGACTGGGTCTTCCTATATCAATTGCATACTCACAGTCCAACCCAGTGTACACAGTCTCTCATTGAGACCCTTTCCCCAGGTGATTATAGGTTGTGTCAATTTGACAATTAAAGTTAACCATAGTGTCCTTAGTACAGGATTTCCCCCAATCTCCCAGTGACCTAAGCTCTTCTCTCTTGGGCCACCTCCTAAAAGGTTCAGCATCTAATAGAGCAACCAAAAGTTTTACACATGTGACTTGGTGAGGCATTCAAGATAGAAAATAAAGTAGCAAATTAAGAATGTGTCTAGTTGGATACATGCTTCTCAGGGACACCAACCCACTATCTGTTCAAAATGGGATTTTCCATAGATAACTTAAGATCCATTCTTCCTAGGGTTTTTTGGGGGGTTTTTGTTTTGTTTTTTTGTTTGTTTGTTTTTTGTTGTTTGTTTGTTTTTCAAGACAGGGTTTCTCTGTGTAGCTTTGTGCCTTTCTTGGAACTCACTCTATAGTCCAGGCTGACCTTAAACTCACAGAGACCAGCCTGCCTCTGCCTCCCAAGTGCTGGGATTAAAGGCATGTGCCACCACCGCCCGGCATTCTTCCTTGGGTTTTAATTAACATCATAGCATAAACATATAAATCTGTCAATTTACACACCTAAAGGTTGAAGGAAAATTTTGTAATAGACGAGAATATTCACACTGAAAATAATTTTATAGTTCAACTCATGTAAAAGAATACTTCCTGACATAACATGGCTAGAAAAATCCTTTCTCATTCATCAGAGGTTAATTTTATGGTGGTATTAATATGTATGTCCCAGCATCAGTGATGCTCTATTTTAAGTTCTGTAATTATGCCCATTGCTTTGTGCACCATGTAAACTATTATTTTTCTTCACTTACAAAACATCGTAGCATTTGTTTTTCTGTTGAAGTATGAGTTGTTTCTCATATGCTTCTGATATAGATAAAACTATTTGTAAAGTTAGAATGAATTTATCCAGTGGCTTCCTACTTTTCAATGTCGTATAAGAACAGTTCTGCCTTCTAGGTAAACTTCTAGTGTCTAATAGAAGAGTGCCCAGTTTTTGTGAACATAGATCGAGGATTGTGCTGAAGCTATAGGCTGGGAAGACTTAGTGATAATATATCAGTGTCATTGTGTACATAAACTCAAAAAATTATGGTTCTTCATGTCTGGATCCCATGTCACCCAATATCTTTAAGAGCAAAATTATTTCCTAAAATAATCAGACTTCAACAAGAAAGATTATGGCACTGCCAGAGAAGCACTATGTGGAAAATATCTTAAATGCAAATCTCTCAGATATTTAAAGTAGATATCCTTTGAAATGTTCTGCAACAAGTTGGGGTCTTTCCGTGGAAGCAGATGCCTTCATATCTGTGTTGTTTTTGTGACCCACTGCTTTCTTAAAATGAAATGAAAAGAAACTGGAGTGTTTTGTTTTACAATTATGCTTCTTTTACCTATTTGTACTTTAATTCTCATACCTAACCTTGGTGTGAAGTTTGAAGATATTATATCTCTTTTAGCAGAGAAGGATCTGAGCTCTGTACTGCTTCAGATACTGTTCTAGAGTCAAGCAGGAGTTTGCAAGAGACCTGAGGACCTCTTTCCAGGCCCTGCCACTTAGAGCTCTACCCACCTCCATCATCACAGCACTGGATACCAAACTCCCAAGAAATAAACCCAAGACACCTGTTAATTTGTTTGCACTAGGACTTTCTTCTTCCCCTTAAAGTACAAAACCTCCTGGTGTGGAATAAGTATTCATCAAGAGGTTTGGGGAAGGGGGGGAGTTTTGTTTTGTTTTTGAGAATTTCATACATGAGTTCTATATTTACCTCCTTCCCACTTTCCTTCTCCCCCAAGGAACTCCTCTTTTGTCTCCTCCACTCTCTAAAGTTCATGAGCTCTTCTGTAACTATTATTGTTAGCCTGGTCCTTGCCCTAGGGGAACTTTCAACACTCAGGCCCAGCTGGGTACCATATCACCTGACATTTTTGAACTTTTCCCAAACAATCTCACATAATACTTAATGCCCCCACATCACACCAGTTACCAGTGAAGTGGAGTCACCTAGTCTTCTGAGTCAATAATCAACACTGAACATCGGAAGGACAGATCTCACTCCACTTGCCTGACCTGAAGTCAACGGCAAAAAGAAAACCAAGCTGTTAGGGCACAACGTGGGCCCCTAAACAAGGTAGTGCTGCTGACAATGTCCTAGGATGACTGTGAGGGCTAACACAGGCCAGATTTTTACCAAGTATGCAGAAGGACTCTCAAAGGGTAAATAGAAACCTTAATTTCTCAAAAATCTTGAGGGTTGGGGTTTCTGTTTGTCAGGAAAGCTACCCCTTCTCTTCTCTGCCCCAACAGTCAACTGGAGTGGGTAAAGGGCACCTACTTCCCATTAATCTAAAGAGTTTGCATCAGCTGTTCCCACCCATCCACCACCTCCCACTGCTACCTGCCCTGATAAAACTGACAAGTTCTCTACTCTCTTTGGCTTGGCAGCTTGTCCCACAATAAACTGATTTCTATACACAGGGTGGTCCAGCTCGGTGTTTTTACTTCAACTCAGCATAAGCAGGCTATGATCTCACATTAGACACAAAAGCTGTGAAATAAACCCATATGCCCAGATCCCATTGTAGGAGTTTTAAAATGTTATGTGACATCTTCTCTAGGTCGTTGCTTTTGTTGTACTTGATGGTTTTACAGTTGTTTCTAGTCTTTGAGGAACCATCTGCTCCACATCACCAAATAAACCAAAGAATTGGCAAATACCTGCTCAAGTCATATGATGCATTAAAGATTTGTGCCAGATTATTTAAAAATAAGAACAAAACTAGCATTAGTGTATGAGATAAAAGTAGCACAAATGATAGAAGAATGAGAGTTTTATATCAACATTTTGATTTAAAAGTTACGTAATAGGAAAATAAGCAGATGTAAAGATACACAGCATTGTTGGTCAGCAGAGACTACAAATCAAACCCCAAATGAGTTACTATGCTTGCTGACTAGAATGACTGCAATAAGACAATTGCAAATGTCAGTAAGGAATTGGAGCAACGAGATCTTGCCCATTCATTGTTAGTGAAAATGGAAAATAATGCAGCCTCTTTGGCATACAGTTGGTTGGTTCTTGAAAAGCTTTGTATACTGTAAGCAACAGCAACTTCACTTTTAGGTCTTTATTGAAAACAAATGAAAATTTGTATTCACATATTCGAATTTTCAGGGCAGCATCAAGTGTGTTGTTTCAAAGAAAGAATTTGAAGCTTTATCAGCTGCTGAATGAAAAGGTAGCATGCTCATACAGTGGAAAACAATTTTGTAGTTGGCATTTTCTTTGGGCTACCAACTAACTCCCAAATAAAGACATGAAGATTTATTATTAATTATGAATGATAGGCCTTAGCTTAGACTTGTCCCTCTAGCTCTTTTAACTTCATTTAACCTGTTTCTGTTCATCTACATTTTGCCTCAGGGCTTTTTACCTTTCTTTAATTCTGTATGTCCTACTTTCCTGCTTCCTCCATGTCTGGCTGGCTGGATCCTGGCATCTCTGTCATCTCCTTTTCTTTTTTTCTGAACCTAAATTCCTCCTACCACTTACTCTCCCTGCCTGGAAGTCAGGGAGACTATATCTCCTCCCTCACTATTGGCTGTTCAGCTTTTTATTAGACCAATCGAGTGCCTTAGACAGGCAAGGAAAAACAGCAAAGCATCTTTATATAATTAAACAAATGGAACACAACTTTACATAGTTAAACAAATATTCTGCAACACTATTTACCAATGAAGAAGGGCAAAATGAGTAGATGTAAAATCAGTCCTCAGAGAAAGAAGTTAAACATACACACTCACACACTATATGGTTCTATTTATATGAAATGTACCAAGCTGACAAATAAATATAGAGATAGAATCCATATTAGTATTTGCTTATGGTTTGGGGGTAAGAAAGAATAGTGATTATAGGTGATGAGGGTGAAGGATGTGTTTTAAAATAACATCCATATTATAGCTTTGTAAATATTTGGAATCACAGAATTGAACAACAAAATTTAATTTTTGTTATTTAATGATATATGAATTATATCTCAATGGTTTTTAAATCTATACGTGTAATTTGTAAGAGTAGACAAGAACATTTATGTGTTAAACATACAATGACTAATTGCCCTTATATTGTTTCCTCAAACACCTGTTAGCATTACTTTGACAATCATACTCAGCCTCATTCATGTCAGACTAAATGTTGTTTGGAAATACAGCCTCTTCAGAACTAAAGATCCATCATCATCTTGAATGTTCACATCAAGGAAACTTGAATTTTGGAGATATTGGAATGAGGTGAGATACCCCTTCTGTGTGCTATCAGTCATAAGAGTTTGACCACATAAATTCAGTGTTAGTTGTAATTTTTAATTAAAATAGAGTAGAAATTACTTCCCATAAGCTGTTTTCAACACCAATCAAAATTATTTAGTTCTCAGACTCCTATGGGCTTATACATAAAGGGCCATCATATACCACCACCACCCACACACACACACACCAGATCCCTAGCAGCAAATTGGATTTTCTTTACTTTGTTGGTATTCTATGCATTAGATGGATAAAGGGGGAGTTCCGAGCAAATCAAGACTCTCTGATGCAGAGCATTGGCTACACAGGCTTTTGGGTCTCCCCACTGTTGCGTCCTGATGGAAGCTTTGCCGCAAAACAAACAAAAACCACAAGACGTGGCTTCTTAGTGACTTTTGTTTGTCTGTACCAGGATACATTAGTGGGGACGCTGACATTTTCTCCGAGTGTGCAATGAACTTCACAAGGGCTGCAGGGTTCGTTCTGCTCTCCCTTCTCTGCATTCTTGGGATGTAATCTAAACCACCCTTGAAGAAACCCCAGTGATGTCTCTGAAGTCCCCCTAAGCATCAAATCCGTGCAGGTCCTCTCAGGACTTGAGGATCTTTCTGACAGAAGAATGCTGTTTCAACTGACATCCTCTAGGAAACAGGTGTGTCATTTCAGTAGAGGACTCAAGGACCCTGGCCCTGAGTAATGTGTCTATTTCAGGAGCACAGGCACCCTCTAGTCTCTGCTTCTCCCCCCCCCCACCCCACACACACACCAGAGGCTGACAGCTCATGCAACCTGCAACCGCTTCTTCCCTCTCTCTGTCTAGACCCAGAGGACCTGAGAGGGAGAGTCCAGATTCCAGCCTCTTCCTGGGAGCCTACAGTCTCTAAGAATATTTGTTTGCTTAACTGAACCCAGTTCAGTTAGGTCGGTTTGTCATCATCATGGTGCTCTCTGTATTTTCTAAAAAACTGCCAGCTTCCAACAACACTCTCTTTCTTCCCACTGGAAACAGAAACACGTCCTCTGCAGGAATTTTCCACTTTGCACTCCTTGCTTCCCTGGCTGTGGCCTCAGCACACCAGCCGCCGGCAATGCTGTATTTATTTCCACTGCAGTTTGTCTCGTGTTTTTTTTTTTTTTTTTTTTGGTCCAGCACAATGAGTGGTATTCAGTCATTTTTTAAGCCACTCAACCCCCTCCTACATCCTAGCTCTCCTTTTAAAATAATGCATACTTTCGAACAATGTCAGGCAGAGCCGAAAGCTTTTAAGCGACATTACGTTTAATTAGTTATGTCACCATCACAGAATCATCAGCATTCTGGTCGTTATCCCTCCCCCCTTCCCCCCTCCCCTCCCCATTCTACCCCATAATTTTCCCATCCCCGATCCCTTTCCTGTCCTGTAAACACATTAAAGACAAACCTCACGGTCCATATACTTTTCCAGTTGTTTACCTTTGCAAATTATTTTCCTTTGAACAGTATTTACAAACTATACAACACAGCCTGACGCGCTGATAAGAGGGCAGATGGATTGTTTATAATTTCTGCCGTAAACCCGGAACAGAGATTGCAAATGTGTTCCCTGCCCTGTGTGCAAGCATCATCAGCAAAGGCTTGAGGCTGAGCCCTAGCTCAGCACCACTCGCCGGTCTCTCAAACGCTAACTGCAGAGCGAGGGGGGAGAGGGGGGGAAAGACCAAGGAGTCCTCCGGGCAATCCCAAGTCCCTAGTGAATGAAGGGATACGGAGGCATTTTAGGGGAGATCAGCCTCAGGGTGAGTTACGGGGAGGTGATGCTCGCCTTCTCCGGTGCAAACTGTAGGGACTCGTGACCACAAATGACTGCAGTGCGCAGCTCAGCAGAGCCCGCCACAAGCAGAAGGAGGAGGAGCCGGGCGAAGCCTCCCCCCACCGTCTGGCCGGGTGGTAGCTTCTCAGACAGTCTGGCCCAGGGGGTCACAGGGGCACAGCCGAGTGTCTCCAGAAGGAACTAGAATTCTGAAGATGTAGAAGAGGGAAGAAGAGGGAGGGGTTTGTTCAAGCTGGGAGGGCGGGCCCCAGGGGGCGTGTGCAACAAAAGAAGAAATAGATTGCGGCCTTGCGGGACAACTAGGGTATTTCTTTCAGGGGGCATTACTTCCACTTTTAGGCAGGAACAAGAGCTGGGAGGCAAACAGCAGCAGGGGCTGACAGCTCCGAGGTGATCAAAGGGGACAGCATGAATGTCTTGCTCTGCCAGCTATTTATTACAAAGAGAGGGGTGCTCCTGGCCACGCTGAAGGGGAGAAGGATTAAGATCAAATAGAAGGAGGCCGGCCTGGGCCTGACTCCTTTATGTAGGAGAGGGAATTGGGCAAGTATATTTTAATATATGGATATTTAAATGTATTTGAGTTTGAAGAATGGTATTCCGTACAAGTTGCTCCTTGCCATGAGTACCACACACACACACACACACACACACACACACACACACACACACAAACGCACACACATCCACCACCGCTGCCACCCCGACCTGTGTGCAGTATCCCTTATGCCTACAGAGGAAATTCCACCTTTTCTTTCCGAATGTTACCATGCCTACTATCTCCTTTCTGGGTGGGCTTGGACTGTTCTCAGTATCCCAGGATGGATGGATGGTCCAGGACTGGGACATTCTTATCCAGAACTATCCCCCAGGGGAGCACTAGCTATCTTTCTTGGGTGTATCTCACCTTAAGCACCAAGTTTGTGCACACACTTCTGGGATTTAGGGAGTATTTGACTTATCAAGGACAACGGGGCAAGGTGAAAAAAAATGCTCTTCCATAGTTAGTCAAGGGACACCTGTCCAGAAGACCTGTATGTGGGTCCTGTGTAACATACGGGCAGATCTCTCTGTGCCTCACCAGTATCAGTACCAGCATGGCTGTTGATCTCACAACAAAAGCAGAAAGGGAAAACAGAAGGGAGTCTGCCAGGGTGTTAGGCACAGTTTCTCCGGCTAAGGTGATGTGAGTTTAACATCTGGAAACACAATGCCATTGTATAGAGAGTCTTGCATGAAATGGAAAACAGTTTTGTATGTGATAATTTTATTTGGACTGTGAATCAGTGACACAAGCCCATGTGTATGCACACAGCATTGTCTGTCTTTTCCCGCTTAAACCTTACAAGACAAAACAATTCAACGCAACAAACAAACCAGCCTTTACCCAAACTCAATTTGAAACAAAGACATACATCTTCCCACTTGTTCCAAATTATCTCTTTGCCCAGAAGGAGTCATGTTTAGGCTACGATCATCTGTACCTTATAAGAGATTTTTGCATGCGTATATGTATGTATGCAACCACGTAGCATTTAAACTTCATAATCCCAACCATAGTACATATACAATTATACATATATATGTAAAGTTCTGTGAATTGATTTTAATGTATTTATGAGACAGACACCTTTTTTATATCAGGACCTATGAAACTAATTCTTTGCACTGCTATATAATATTTTGTGAATTATTACAATTACTATTTTTTTTTTTTGGTTTTTTTTCAAGACAGGGTTTCTCTGTGTAGCTTTGTGCCTTTCCTGGAACTCGCTTTGGAGACCAGGCTGGCCTCAAACTCACAGAGATCCGCCTGCCTCTGCCTCCCGAGTGCTGGGATTAAAGGCATGCACCACCACCGCCCGGCTTACAATTATTATTGATGATTGATGCAGAACTAGGTTATTTCTAGTTTTTAATTGATATTACAAGTAATAATGAAACTGATAGTTTAGATATTTTACCATGCATATTATTACTGTATAAAGGCTAAATGCATTGCAATAGGCAAGCTAAAGGCATATTATAATATTTTTAATTTATAGATACCACCAAATTACTCTTCAGGAGGACCAAGGCACAACTTGCATTTGACTAGACTATTGCATACACTCTCAAACAACATCTCAGTTTAAAAATGCAATTCTAGGCTAGGAAAGATGGCTCAGTGGTTAAGAGTACTGATTGCTCTTCCAGAGGACCCAGGTTCAGTTCCTAGTACTCACAGGATGACTAACCAACTTTTAACTCCTGTTCTGGAGGATCTGGCACCCTCTTTTGGCTTCTATGTGCACTGCATTCATATAGTACACAGACATACCTGGAGACGAAGCACCTGTACACATAAAACAAAAACAAACAAAAAAAATCTCAAAATGATTAAAAATATATTGCCATTTTTTCTGAAAAAAATATCTTTGATTTCTTCCAATTTTTTTTTTCTGATTACTATTGAGTTAAACAAATCTCATTTATTGGAGGTATTTTTTTTTGTTGTTTTTTGTTTTGTTTTGTTTTCTGTGAATTTCTTGTTCACACATTTGCCCCATTTCACACAGTAGAATGTTATATGGTATGTCTCCCAAGCTGCACCTCTCTCTCAGCTGCTTGTGTTCTGGGGGCTGACTTCTCAGTTGAAGGTTTTTCTGGCAAGTTCCCTCAGTTGGTGAGAGCCGCTTGATCCAAGACAGGCTACCTCCCCAGAGTAACAACTGATTCAGTGATTAATTGGGATGTGTATAAATATCAAATGGGAAGCATGGTGAAGATCTTATACTTCCCATAGACCTTCTGAATTTGGATTTTTTTCCTCTACTGAGAGAGATGAGCTATTGCTATTAATATCTGATAAAATTTTGCTTTTTATATTGTGTCAGGGTATTCTATTACAGGAGAATAGGTTCAATCCAAGAGGAAAGTAAAAGACAAAATGTCTAAAATTAAGTGTGTAAAAAAAAAATAAATCTAAGATAAAAATACACATGCATGTTTTATAAAAATTTCGCTGCATGTATTCTTGGAAAATTACTTTAATTAATTTAAACAGGTACTTTTACATTTTATTCCATACATTTTAAATGATGCCATACATAAAACACACATTTATTGTAAATTACAATATATACACATTACACATGCACATATATGTGTGTGTATATATATATATATATATACACATGTTATGTATGTCACAGACCAAAATTTTTTCATACTTATTTATGTACATATTGTTTTAATCTGTATTTAAATTAGGTCTCTACAAGAAGTTGTCTGGATTATTTTGTTATGATAAATTTAAACAACATAAAATCTGAATGCTTGCTTATATCACTGTTTCTAAAACCATTCACTACTCATGAATATTAAGAAGGCAAATGAGTGCTCTATCAGTATGCTCTTTTTCACAATACAATGCCTGCTTCAATATACAATTTTGTTTAATGTTTATTTTAGTGCATCTATTATAAGTTATCAATTAGGGTATAAGTAAGTTCTATCACAACCCTTATTCCTGGAACAAAAGTGCTTGAGACCTGAAGAGCTACCTGTTGTTATCTATAAAATGCCCTTTTGTTGTTGTTAAGGTGGAACAGATAGATTTGAGGGTTAAAGTTTATTTTGTTTTTTTTTTAACCTTTTGAAAAGATAAAATTATTATTTGAAAAAAGTTACTCATGAAATCTATGCACGTTATTTAAAGAACAGAAATCTAATCCGGACCTAGAAGATACATTTTCTTTTTCAGAAAATGTAAAGGTAAGAACTCGACCATACTTGGCATAGAGGATGCTAATAGACTTTTGTCCCTATGTTCCCTGCAACTCCAGGCCTCACCCAACAGAGTTTATAAGCCAAGGTCCACATGTATGGGCAAATGGTGGAAGGAGCATACATCAGAGAGGCATAATGAACTGCTTATTCCATTCCTGGCCTTAGAGTTCCTCAGGATGCTTCATGATGGAACATGTTGTCAGAACTTGCAATCTGTAGAGAGCCTTTATCAGGCACCATGTACCCTATTAGAGCATAACATGCACTCACTGTTCTCAAAGGACTGCTAATCAGAGCAATGAAGGAGAACGTAGAGCATTAAAGAATTTGTGGCAATGGGTAGGAATTGTGAAGAAAGAGGACGCAAGAGACGGGTCTTAAAAGTGGAATAGGCACTGTCTAGGGGAGTGAAGAACCCGGAGCATCCCGGGTACTGATATTCCCTGTGTTTACTTTAGTTCAGTCCCCTGGCTGGATGCTAGGTTGCTTAATCTTACTAAATCCTAATATGCTATATTCTATGATTAAGCCTCTCAGTTTACAGGAGAGGAACTAGTTATATGGACTCAAGTACCCGCCGACTGCAGTAACTACCGACAGCCCGCCTCGCTTGGAGAGTTCAGGACTCCAGCTCTCCCAATATGATTCCAGTGATGGCATACATTATCCACTGTACCGCACAGCCATCATGATCCATGAAGAGGCAGGGATAGGGTCATTCGTAAGAACTCTAGTGCTACAATATTAAAATGTTTTTGATTATAGACAGTTTGAAAATTAGACTGAGAAGTTAAGTCTTACTCTGACAACACATAGGTTTGAAAGCAGAAGACCATCATGTAGCTGGAGAACTTCTCTCCAGGTCCCACCAAGGCCCCACAGTCCCACAACCCATGTATAAAATAATCACTCAGACGCTTATATTACTTATAAACTGTATGGCCGTGGCAGGCTTCTTGTTATCTACTTCTTCTATCTTAAATTAACCCATTTCTATTAATCTATGTTACCACGTGGCTCATGACTTACCGGTACCTTACATCTCGCTTGTCATGGCGGCGGCTGGCAGGTCTCTCCCTCTGCTTTCCTGTTCCCTCAATTCTCCTCTCTGTTAGTCCTGCCTATACTTCCTGCCTGGCTACTGGCCAATCAGTGTTTTATTTATTAACCAATCAGAGCAACACATTTGCCATACAGAACATCCCACAGCACCATCATAGTGGAGAGAGAATTTCAGAAACATTGACTAGGTGAGTATATAAAAGATAGACAGGGTTTTGTGACCAGCTAGTCCTTTAGGAAGAAGAAGACAAAATTCCTCATTACAGTATTGATCATGAGAAAACAGTGACTTCAGGACTCACAGAGATTTTTCCTTGCAGGTAAAACAGAAGAAAGGCCATGCACATTTTGGAGAATCAAATAAGGATGCAAAATAGTGCTATAGAATCACAATTGATAATAATATACATATATGAGTTATTGATCATATATGAAATTGGAGGTACTGTGGCAGGTACATGTAAAACATAAAAACCCAACTGGGATGGTCAAGCTCACAGGGACCTAGAACCACAGAAGGGAAAAACCTCTAGGCATTCTATGCCTGTGATCATCCATATTAACTTAACTGAGGTGAGAAGACCCATCTTTACTGTGTGTGGCACCATTCCATGGGCGAGGGTCCCGGCCCAAATAGAAAGGAGAAAGCCAGTTAAGCAAGAACATTCATCTTACTGGGTGGTGGTGGTGGCGGTGGCGCATGCCTTTAATGCCAGCACTTGGGAGGCAGAGGTAGATGGATCTCTGAGTTTGAGGCCAGCCTACTCTACAGAGTAAGTTCTAGGGCAGCCATAGCTACACAGAGAAAGATTTATCTTTCCCTGGCTCCTGACTACACACCTTGCACCCTGCAAATGCCACTTGTGGCTTCCCCTCCATGAGAGTATAACCCCTTCAAGCCGTGAAGAAAAATAAAGCCCTTATTTCCTTAAGTTGCTTTTCTCAGATATGTTATCACAGTAACATGAAGGCTGACAAACACATGCAATCATTGCTATTACTATAACACGCATGATACCTGAGGTTCTAGATTATAATAACACATTAGTAAATCAACTAACCGCTGACAAACAGGAGAGCAAAGATGGCATCTAGATGGCTTTGTCTCCCAACTTTACATTCTAGTGTCCATTGCCCAAAATCAGTACCCAAGAGACAATTCTGGTTTGAGTTTTGCCTTGCAGATCCCCGTGTTGTTGGCAACATTCTGACATCTCTTAGCTGTACTATCTCTGCTGGGATCAGGGACCTTAGATGGTGTGCTTCTGTGAAAACCTGTGTGAATGCTTGTAGAAGAAACTTCAGTAGAAGAAACACACAAGACAGTCTTTATCCAGATTATCTTTACAATCAGAGTTGTGTTAGACGTGATGAGACACCCACCTCAAAACTTGAAGCACTTGCTAAGGACGTAATGGTTAGCTGTGCAAAAAAGTTCAAGTGCAGAACTCTTAGCCACACACTACTGACCCATCTAATGTGCTTTCAAACCTTTTAGGCTCATATTTTCTGGTACAATGACTGCTACTCGTCTCGTAGGTGGTACTGCTAATTGAAACCACATCACAGTGCAGATCAAAATAAGCCAGCCAGGCTTTGCCACTGAAAACGCACCCAGCAGGATGGCCCCTTTGTTCCTCTTAAAATGAACTAGTTCAAAAGAGGCATTGGCTCCAGGTCATTATCCGTTAATGTATGCAGCATCCCTTTTCCCTCTTCACCTTTCACTGTAATATTCTTATGGATAAATAAAAGAGCTCCAGTTCTCCTGTAAACTGCATAATTGGGTTTAATATGCAGACGTGCCATTTCTGGGCATGTACATTTTCTGCACTAATAGGATCTGTACTCAGAACCTTTGCAGATCACCTGTGGACAGGCTCGTTAATTCACCGATTTAGAATCCTGTTGCATTCCACCAAAACCAAAGTAATTGAAATCAGGTAGTTACTACCACAGTAGCCAACACTGTTGCACCTTTATTTCGGTAATTATGTTCCTCAATGCGCGTGGTAATAAACGCTATGGTTACTTCCTCTAATTTATGTCTCTTGATCCTATGCTCTATGTTACATCTTTCCTTTCATGATTATATCTAGTCTGAAAAGATAGAAATAGTCTGTGTCAATCTTTTCGTCCTTGTGCCGAATCCAGTCTATGAGCTGTTCAGGAAAAAGTCAGAAAACTAAGCTAAACCTAATTTCCAACTGGATCCTATGATACCTCACGCTATCAATTTTCATATTAATGGAATCATTTATAGTTTGTGAAGTGTGGTTAGTGAATATTTAGTGGTAACACACAGAGGTCTTTCTCCTTCTTTGGTTAACTCACCCGTGACTGTAAGAACTCTGAAGGAACTGAACTACTTCAACTCACAGCTAAAGCAAATAAAACGGGAAAAAATGAAGGCAGGAAAAAGGGGAGAAAAAAGAAATGATTTTTAGGGTTAATTTTTATCATCCTGTATATTTTCAACTACGACTGTGGAAGAAAAATTTCCTAGCTGCATTGCATCATTTCTGAATTAAAATGTGAACTCTAAGCTGATACAATAGCAATATTTCTGTTCCATTGACTGGGAGGATAATATATTTCTCAATTATCTGCAGTACCATTGTGTAATGGCCCAGTAATATTTCTTCCAATTACACGTGTTCCCAGATTTTCCTTGATACAGTTAATAGAAATAAAACACACCCTTGTGATAGCAACATAGTGTTACAACTGTATATTCAACTCCTTTCAATCTGTTCTGAAATTCTTTTTGCAATAAATATTTACTGATTTTTTTTCTATTTTTATATCTGTTAGACAAATTTCTAAACATGAGTTTCACTGGCAATATGTCTATTTATTGGACATTTTTGCCACCGGACATATTCTTACTCCTACACACACCCAATGTTTCTGAGTGGTTTTTCTTTAATGGGAAATGAAGAGGTTATTTATTTAGCTATTTATGATGGGAGTGTGGATGTGCTCATGTTTCCACTAAGAAGTTTCTGGATTCTCTTTTTGTGAGAAGGAACAATTGGAAGTTTCTTGAAATTTTATCAATTTTAAATGTTCATTTATTTTGGCCCATGGTACTTATAGTCAATGTCAATATTTTTATACAGTTATTATATACATATTATGCACATTGGAACATTTTCATAATGGATTAATCTTATTTTTACATGCATTTTTCTCTCTGTGGTCAGGGAAATTTCCCTTCCTGAAGCTCTTATATTTGCTACTTCCCAACTGCAATTGCCTTTCTTAAAAGGTAAAGATGTAGTTTGAATGAATTTAAGTCTATGAAGGAATCATAATTAGTCTCTCAGTGAAAGAGAAATGTGGAGGGGTAGGGAGAGCAGGCAAAAGAGAGGAAGAGGGAAGGAGAGGCCAGTTTAGATAACATAAATTCATTGTGTTTATCACTAAAAAAATTGTCAATGAAACTTCCTAGTCTGTTCTATACCATTGTAGCCATGCCAATGGCAATAAGCCACTTAAGCAATTCTACTTAATAGTGCTCTGCACATTTATCCAAAAACATTTTTGTTCATAGTCTATCCTGATTTGGTAATATGCAATTAGAGAAAATGACCATTTTAATATAGAATAATTTTCTTGTGAATTATACAGTAAAAATATTTGAAACATATTAAAATCAAATAGATTTAGAATGATTATAGTTATAAATTACTGTAATTTGGTCTTACACTGCTAATTCCAAAAGACTGCACAGCCATTTAGCAATTTCCGTTCTTTAAATGTCTCATAATGGGATTAAAACAAAAAGAAAAAAGGAATCATCATCTTTTCTTCTAACTGTTCCCCTTCTCTTGCATATTCTATTTCAATAAATAAGCCGTTCCTCTTACCAGTATCAGGGACACCCAGGAATTAGCCCAGCTTCTTTTCTTTACTCACCACATCAACATTCATGAGCATGAAATCCCATCTCTCAGAAACAGCTAAGTGATTCCACCTAGCACCACTCATGCCCTCTGCCATCTGCTGTTTACTGAAACATTCACTATGCACTAGCACCAAAACCTCCTCGTGAGACATGAAGCCCACCAAGACTTTGCCATAAGGATCTATGAAAATGCAAATGCAACAATGTTACATTTCATCTTGAAGTCCATCAGTAGACAAAATATAAGGAATATTTAGTGTAAATACAAACTCTGGCTAGGTACATAAAGTCCTTCCTTCATGCATGAGCAGTTCCTGACCTGTGACAATGTCTAAGAGTGAGGTCTTCTTGTTCATGCAGATCAACTTTTCTCTTTTTTTCATTGTACTTTCACAGGTTCATTAGATTTTACACATTTGCATCCATTTCAGCTAATATTTCATATAATTTTATGTAATTCTAAAGCCAGCATTAATTTGGGGAGAATTTATGGATAAGTGAACAATAACTTTCAACCTGAATAATTCACCCATGACATTTCTGTTTTTTCTTATTAGTTTATATTAATATAAAAATTAAGAAGTAATTTTGAGGCAACATCTGACTTAAGACTTACACAGAATCTGAGTAATCATGTGATCATCATCATCATTTTCTTTTTGACAAAATGAGTGAGGTCCTCATCTCTACCTTTAAAAATGTATTATTAAAACTTGTATGTTAGATCAGCTACTTCTTTCTTAAAATCTGCACCCTCAGTTTGAGGCACTAGTAAATGCAGTTTCTGTCTCCTGAAACTCAAAAACTTTTTCCTTTAGAAAAATATAAACAATTGCTGTGGTTAGTACTATTTTAAGTACTCTTTAAGCACATATTGATAATATAAAATTAAAAACAATATGAAGACAGCCATGGGTGGTGTTCAGCAAAGACAAACAGATGTGTGTGGCTAAGTGATACATTGTCACTCTAGTAGCTGATGCTGGAGATTTTTTTCATGCCGTCACTGAGGAGCATGCCTTAACTGACTGCTCTGAACCACAAAGAAATTGTCATTGCCACCCTTAGTGTACAGAAGCAGAGGGAGGAGGGGGTACTAGAAACATGCAAGAGTTGGCATCATTGGTCAAAGTTGGACTCTGGCTACATGTAACTGAGAATGTATTTGATCTTTTAGGTGGAAGCCAGAGCCATGAAAGATGAAAAGTAGCTGTTTAGAATTCTGCCTAGGGAAATGATTAGATAATGCATCTGGAAAAATTACTGAAGTTAAAAACATACATAAACCAAATGAATAAAGATTTGTGGCTTACAAGGAAGTATAAGAAAAGATTTTGGTATAACAGAGGCTAGTACTATGTGAAAAAATATATGATCAGATATCATTACATGTGAACCAACACACAGACACAACTAAGTGGAATCATTATATCATCTTGTACGTGTTTTGTAACCTGATTCAATATTTAACATAGATAGTCTCCCATGACACTAAGTACAATAAATGTTCATGTGTCTAGTTTCATGTCGGCTCATTAGTTGTTCAAGTATAAAACTTGATGTGGTATGTGCATGTGTGTTACACTTGGGTGCGTGGATGTGCTTTGCATATGGAGGTCAGAGGTCTAGTGTCTTCTATTGCTGCTCATATTATATTTGGTGACAGAGTCTCTTCACTGTACCTAGAGCTCAGTATAGATAGACAGGTTGACCAACAAATCCCTGGTATCTGCCTATCGCCACCACCCATTCCCAGCACTGTGGTTACAGATGTAACCATGAATAGCTTTGGAATGTTTTATTCAGACATATACATTTTTTTCCTAGATGCTCCAGTGTTCTACTTATTGTTTTCTACTGGGTGAAAAATCAGAGCAGGCAAAGCCCCTTGCAAATTCACAATGCTTAGATACTGGTGTGAGTATGTAATAGCCCAGTGAGAAACGTACCCCTTCCCCTTGAGTAACACCTCCTTTGTGCTGTATTGTCTCTTCCTCAAAAGGCTCCTGCATAATGTGCTCCAGTAACTTCAAGACAAATAATTATCATCAGTATGGGGACTTCATCACTTATTGTTCATCACAGACTCCCCAAACCTCAATTTCTTTGAAGTTTCCTGTTGAAAATGATATATGTCATCAGGTCTAGTTAGTAATCAGAGCATGGCCACGGTCACTTGAAGGTTTCTTTGATGCAGACATTCCTCAATTTGGAATTAAAACGATCCTGACCCTTCTGAGTGTGCGTTGCCTTTCTGACAAGTGGAGGGAATGGCGTAATTGACTCTTGGATTCATGGAGTCTTTTGCACATAGGGGAAATTAAGAGAATACACAGGTGATCTGAAAGCCCACTACAAGTCAAACGCATCAAAGTTTGTTGAGAGACCTTGCATGAGGGTTTACTTTCCTTTCTCTTTTCTTTTTCTCCAAGTGTTTTTCATTCTTTCATTTAAAAAAAAAAACTCTTTTCCCTGAACAAATGAAAAGGAATGTCAGAAAGGGCACATCTCATATTGCTTTGATAATTAGAATTACAAGTCTTTCAAAAGAGATTGGTTTAAGGCACGCTGAACCCAGGAGTCTTCTCACACATGGGTATCATCTCTCTGGGCTGTGCTCAACAACCTCATTTAGGTATTCTAGCTTTTGTTCTCCAGAGTTCTGACAAATTACATATATGCTTATCATGACTAAATGGTACATGACAACTCGGAAACAACAAAAGTCTGGGTAGCTTAGCAGCAGTCACTTGTTTTTCTCTCTCCTAATTCTGGAGGCTGGGAAGTCCAAGATCAAGATGCCAAGAGCAAGGGAAGGGATTGGCAGGATCCCACTCTCTGTTTCACAGATGGCTGAAGACTTGCTGCACATTTCTATAGAAGAGAGATCACTTTTCTTGTGTTTCTCGTCAAAGACACATGCATTTCTAACCAGAAAAGTTACACTTGAAATGTAGAAAGTTGCTTTCTCTAAATGATTATTTTTATAGACAACGTTTCAGCTCCCATTTTCCCTAAAATTCACACATTTAGAGAAACATATCTGGGAAATGGAAAAAAAAATGACCCCAGAAAACTAGTCACTGAGCAAGATGTCCATACAAAAGACAACAGTTTCTTCAGCTCAGGGGGGCTTTGTTCTCAGAGACTTCATGCATCTGGTTTCTGGAAAGCAAACTGCTTGGGGTAATGACACAGCAGAAGGAATCAGGAAACAGAAAACAGAGTAGAACAGATTTCTAAAACAGTTCATTAGGCATCCCTGGAGTCTACAATTTCTGGGCATTAAATCCCAGAAATTATGGCAACAATGCTGCCAAGAAAATCCATGAAGTCCTTTGGAATATTCCATAAGGGAATCTAGATATCCAAAATATATTTTGCTGAAAGGAGAAGAGAAAAACACAGCAAAGCTTTTGCTCTTGCCTGCAAGAAGAAATTTCATTTTTCCTTAGGGATCAGTAAAGAGAATTAAAATGACTTATTTTTTTTATCCCCAACCAGGAAATCTAAATATAGCATGCATCTTATAATCACCTCATTTTTCAAATATCATCTAGTTAGAAAGGCTCCTGTGCAGAATTATGAAGCTCATCATCATTTTTAGTCTACTCTATCTTGCTATGGCTACCTTGTCCCTTCCTGCAGGGTACTTATGCTTATCAGTGGACCCTCTTCACTGTGCCTTGCTTGTGTTGGGACAATCCTCCATGAGAGAGGCAGATCTGAGCAGCCAGCTAAGAGGAGTTGTTTAATTTCTAACAATACCTGAACGTACTATAATCTATGTGTAAAATAAGTATTTCTGTATAGTGATCTGACTTAAGTGATGGGCATGAATTGTTCAAGAACAATAATAAAGACACCTTTGTTCTCCCTTTCCTCTGTGCCTTTTGATCAGCCTTTTCTGTTCAGCTCTGGCTCATGTGTGGGGTAAACTTTTACCTTCCTAAGTTTGTAATATCAGAAAATTCCCCCAGAGTCAATCTTTCTTTCTCTTCCTTCCTTCCTTCCTTCCTTCCTTCCTTCCTTCCTTCCTTCCTTCCTTCCTTCCTTTCTTTCTTTCTTTCTTCCTTTCTTTATTTCTTACTTTCTTCCTTCTTTCCTTCCTTCCCTTTTTTTTTGATGACGGGGAGCCCCTTGATGCCTTCTTTGAGTATCTTGAGATTCCTTGAACTATTGCCCAATAGGAGGAATGTATGCATTTTATCCATGTTATCTCATTGCATTTTTAATTTTTTCGTTTATGGAGCCAGCCATCAAACCCAGGGCTCAAGTATACTCAGAAACCATGCCACCACTGAGTTGCATCTTCAACCCTGAGGTGGAAACCTTTTAGAGCTGGAATTTCAAATGGATGGGAGTTGTATATCCAGCAGTACATCCCGAACTGCCTGCTGAGTTGTTTGCTGGTTTTTTGGTTTGTTATTGTTGTTGTTGTTGTTTTGCTTTGTTTTTGTTCCTGCTTCTTTTCTTTCCAATAGTTATGAACAGACAGCATAGTCTGTGATTAAGCGTCTGGGTTCTGAAGTTTTCATTGACTACTACATTTTGCTTGTTAGCTGTATGCTCAAAACCAAATCGCTTACCCCTTGTTTTATCCTCTTAAATTTATGGTAATAATAATAATAATAATATAATACTGCCCTCAAACTTTGTTGCCAAGAGTGAATAGATTAAATGAGTTAGTATGTATAAAGAACTTAGACTAGGACCTGAAACAGAAGTTATGTTCTATGCCATCCTAACTCTAATGGCCACTGGCTCTGTAATAACCAGTGATTTTTCTTGTAAGACCTATGGATCTTCTAAACCATTCCTTGTTGTAAAATTTTTAAAGACACATCTTGATGAAACCCAAACATTAGATTTCAAAATTACTTTGGAATCCTGGATACAGTTGATAATGACTTGTTTTTTGGTCTTTTTACATTCTAGAAAAGTTCAGGATGTGGAAACCCCAATTTAACTGATTTTCCCTGGCATGTAGAGCCTATCATGTTTGTACCCCTCTGCCAAGCTGTGTGGATAGAGTCAGGAAAATGATAATCATGTGAAGTCAAGTTAGAGTTGAAAAACTGAACTAGGATCCTGGTAACAGTGGATGTTAGGGCTACCTGGTGATGCTGTGGCAGCTCCATCTGCCTCTGTTGACATTTAGAAATCGGAATCGGATGTTCTGTTTACTGGAACAGCTGCCGCGCAAGCTGCAGGAACTTGAGCACGTGCTTGACTCTTAAGGCAAAGACGTACTATGTGCAATCAGAAATATATCACATGCAAATGATAAAAATTATAAATTCCATATTTAGAGGCACAAAAAATACAATATAGTCCACTTACCCATATGGTAATATATTGTGTACCCTAATAAAGCTTGCCTGGAGGATCAGGGGACAGAGCTAGCCACTAGATTAGACATAGAGGCCAGACAGTGGTGGCACACACCCTTAATCCTATTACTCGGGAGGCAGAGATCCATCTAGATCTTTGTGAGTTCAAAGCCACACTGGAAACAGATCCAGGCAGTGGTGGCACACACTTTTCATCCCAGTACTGGGAAGCACATGGGCCTTTAATCCCAGGAAGTGCCGGCAGAACAGAGACAGATAAATAAGGCGTGAGGGAACAAGAACTAAGGCAGTTCAGCTGAGATCCTTTTTGGGTGAGGACTCAGAGGCTTTCAGTCTGAGGATTTGTGGAATCAGGATCAGCTGAGGACTTGGCACGGTGAGGTCGGCTGTGGCTTGCTCTGATTCTCTGATCTTTCAGCTTTTACCCCAATATCTGGCTCTGGGTCTTTTTTTTAAAAAAAACCAACTAGATCCGAATAACATACCCATTTCTGAACTGGAAAGTCCTAGAAGCTAAGGTATTTCTGAAAATTTCTTTGAAAAGTTTACTGTGGAGTTGGATTGATTATATTGTCAGCTTGCTGCTAATTCTATATTTGATATGACACCAAGGAGGAATATAGTGGCTCAAAATTTGTTAACAATCTGAAATAATTTAATTCATTAACACTTTGGGAGACCAACGATATGATAATTAAGCATTAAGCAATAAAAATACAAATGTTTAGAAATAGGTAAATACAGCATGGTAAAATGATGAACATACCTATATAGCACCTCAGATCACAAGTCTATTCAAATTCAGTGGTGACATCTAGCTATGTCATTTGAATACTAAGGTTTCAATAATGTTTATGAAAAAGATAATTCAAATCTGAGCATTATGTCAGTATGCCAGATTAAATAAACTGTAAGAGAATAGTAAGACAATTCAATAAAATTAAATCCACATGTTTCATAAGGTTAACATGCTTTGGTGTAATTGTTTCATTTTGTAAATTTACTCAAAGTGTGTTATACAGTATACTTATATATAGTTAAGTGTACTCATTGTGTATTTTCTGAATCTTCAGATAGATCCAATGATGGTGTTTTGTATGTGTGTGTGTGTGTCTGTGTGTGCTGTTTTGTCAACTTGATACTAATTAGAGTCATCTGGAAAGAGGAAACTTGAGCTAAGAAGGAACTGTCCCCACCAAATAGACCTCTTGGCAAATTTGTGGGAGTATTTTCTTCATTGATAATTGATGTAGGAGGGTCCATCCCACTGTGGGCAGTGCTAACCCTGGGTGGATCTTGACTTCCTTTTGTGATCTGGACACGTAAACCCAACAAATTCTTTCTTCCCCAAGTTGCTTTTGGTTGTGGTGTTTATCACAGCAATATAAAGCAGACTAGGACAGTGTGTGTGTGTGTGTGTGTGTGTGTGTGTGTGTGTGTGTGTCTGTATCTGTGTGTGAGAGAGAGGGGGTATGATGGGGGGCGCAGCAAAAGTGAAATAGCATTGTGATTCATAACTTTTGATAAAACACAGGAACTTTGAGCTTTGCTAGTTAAAAAAAATGAAACATAATTTAGGCATGTCTAGCGCCACCACTTACTTTCTTGCTTTCAGTTTTGTCTTGTTTATGTCTACAAACCCTTAATTCCTGATTATTTGGATACTGGTCCATTCACAATGCTTATCACATTCTATTTTCTGTGACATTCTCATGGAGATGACTTTGACCTTAACCATTTGTTAATGCTTTGCTCGTTTGTGGCTTGACCCTGCTGGCTGACATGTGATGGCAGGAGGATGATTTTCCACCTCATGTCATTGTCCAATGTGTGACCAAAAAAGACACAACCTAGTTATTGTGAAATTTGCAAGGAATACTTTAAAGACATGCCAAAATGGGACATTTTAACTCAGCTTCCTCCCTTTTACCCTTACTTGCTGGATGGAAGAGGGTTAACTGTGTCAATGGGTGTCTCTGTAGGGGGTCCCGCCATCAATGTTGACCGTGTGTTGTAATAGTAAGGACATTGTTTGCTAAGGGCAGCATCATCTCTAGAGGTGATACTGTCTG
The DNA here is from genome assembly GCA_902168405.1 of Peromyscus aztecus. NCBI lineage: Eukaryota > Metazoa > Chordata > Mammalia > Rodentia > Cricetidae > Peromyscus > Peromyscus aztecus. The sequence goes on along the minus strand of CABHPQ010152959.1, from coordinate 10,661 downwards.
CTCAGGAAGACAATCCTGACTGCTGGCCAAGCTTTATTTACTTTATAAACAACAGCCCAGAACTCTCCTGGTTCATAAGCCGAGGAAATACCTACCATAAGCAATTTGCTGTTAAATCACATGCTGCCTACTCTTGCTTTGAGGCTACTCTGAAAAGTCTTTGGTATAAGCCTATGCTAAAACAGGAGGGGGCATATTTCGCAGTAAGAGGGCTTTAAAAGTCAACAAATTAATTTGCTTTCCCCTTCCAGCTGTGCGATTCACCCCCTACTCCAGCTTTGAGCTGTAATTAAGTACATGCTTTCATAATAAAAGCAATCTTGTCCCGGTGCTTCCGCAGATGCACATTCTGACCCAGATTCCCATTATGAATCACAACTGTCACATGTGTTTGAAATCGGCTTCATTCCCCCTCTCTACTCCCCGCTCCCAGCTGCTGAAGGCTCTCACCCCAGGATTGAATTCAGTTTGGTGTTGTTTTGGTTTTTCATTCTTTAATTTTTTTCCTAAAAAATCTTTACATATATTGTATTTTAATCAGATTATTTCTCCTCCCCAACTCCTCCCAGATCCTCCCCACCTCCCTACTCACTCAACTTCGAGTTCTCTCTCCTTGAACAAAACCACCATAAGACGAAAGCGTAGGTCAAAAAACAAACAGAAAACCAGCATGATGAAAAATCCCAGAACAATGCAATACAAAATAAAATGTGCAAGCGTATGCGCACACACACACACACACACACACACACACACACACACACACACACACATTGAAGTCCATTTTGTGTTGGTCAACTACTCTGGGTCATGAGGCCTGCTCTGAAATGTGGATGAAAAACCCAGTGACACTGAATTGGAGAAAACTGATCTTCCTTTTCCTAGCAACTATCAGTTGCAAGTAGCTTTTTGTTTAGGGGTGGGACTTTGTGTCCATTTTCCTTTTCCTGAGTTAGGATTTTGTTTGGTTTGAATCTGTGCTGGTTTTGTGCATGTTGTCACAGGTTCTGTGAATTCATATGTGATCCACCTTCCTGAGTATGGAAATCACTGTTTCCTTGGAGTCACTGACCACCTCTGCCTGTGAGCATCTGTCTGCCTCTGCTTCCACATAGATCCCTGAGCTTTCAGGGGAGTGGTTTGGTAAAGACATCCCATACCGGTCTGACTTCTCCAAAGCACTCCTTCAGGATTTAATTTAATTTTTCCTTATTGATTACTTAGAGAAAAGATTTAACTCTTAGACTCTTGGAAATTAGTGTTGCCTTTTGGTTTTTGTTTTACACACAGGGACGATATCCAAGAATCCGATGACAGCTAGGAATAAAACTATTATCATTAAGTATCATTTGAACAGTTGGATAGGAATGTCACTGAAAGGTAGGGCCCTTGCCTTCTGTGATGGTCAGTCTTCATGTCAGCTTGACTAGATCTAGAATCACCTAGGGCACTAAACACCCCTCTGGGTATGTTTGTGAAGGCGTTTCCAGAGAGGATTAACTCAGGAGGGAAGGTCCTTATTGAATTGGGAGGCACCATCTCTGTGGGCTGGGATCCTGGACTGGAGAAAACCACCCAGCATTTTTCTCTGGGCTACCTGAATCTGGACTGGATTTAGCTTTTTTTCCCCCCCATGCTTTTGGCACCATAGCTTCCTAACCATGCAGCCCTGTATTCTTTTAAAAACCATGAGCCAAAATATGTTCTTCACCCCGCAGGTTGCTTCTCTTAGGTATTTTGACTCAGCAATTGGGAATGTAACTCAAGTGCCTAGAATGCTCACAGGGTCCTGGATTTCAGAACAGCTATCATTCAAATAATCAAACATCTCATCTAAATTGAAGTGTTGAGTAAGAGCAGCATTCACTGCCACATTTTTCCTTCTGGGAAGGCAAATGCTGACCAAGGCTAGCCAATCCAAGGCTAGTTTTCCTTCTGATGTTGAAATCTTTTCTTCTTCCACAGTTCTGTGTATTTTCTCTTTGGTGCCTTTGCTGACATTCAGGTAGCCCCCAAACTAGGTCTTCCATGTCAGAAGTAAACTGCTCTTAGCCATTGCCTTTTTCTGGTGTAGTCTCATTCCTGCCCATATTGGCTTCCCTATCTCTTACAGACTCCAGCCAAGAATCCCATTCTTTCTGCTAAATCATTTTCTCTATCGCTTCTGTCTTCCAATGCTCTTGGAACATCCTTTCCGAAGATTCCTCCCCAGCACTTGAAAGACAAGGTCTCTTTCAAAGTCCTCACCATACTCACTCTCTCTTCCTTCTTGGTCGCTGTAAGCCTTTTTCGTGTCTTAGCCTCCTCAGGATTTCTAAAATATTTCCATCTTCCATTTCTTATGTGGTCCCCCAACAGCTCATTTAAAGTCTCCTTTTCTAGTTCTGTCCCCAGATACTGTTTCAATGGAGCTAAAGCTTTACTCTCATAGGATTTGATCTGGGAGGCTTGTGAGACTCTGTGTTGTTGAACCTCACCGTTAGAGTTCATTTAGTAGCTGTGGACTAGGGACCACAATTTTGTATTTCTATCAGGTTGATGGAGGAAGAAAACAAAACTTTGTAGATAGAAATCTCATGAGAAGAATTGTCTCTAAATTTCAACTTTGCCCCAGAACTTGTCTCTGCTGTCAGTCTTTCCTTTGGGTCCCAGATTTCTGTTAGGCATGATGCAAGCTCCGTTCAAGGCTGCCATTCTAGAACTCTGGTTTTCTCCCAGATCTCCATAATCCCTCTATCCAATTAGACATACTATCCTGTTATTTCATTTGTAACTGCCCTCTTTTTATGTATAACCAGTGTCTTTGTGGCTCATTGTAGACTATGGGAAGACACTTCTTTTCCACATCACACTTTTGCAAAATGGCTTTAAAATGTAAATCAACGACTCCCTGTTGTCTGCAGATTAAAATATGAATTTTTTGCTTGATTGACATTTAAATCTCTTTGATCTCACTTAATGGCTTTAGCTCTTTCTAATCCTCCAATCAAAGCCCTTTCTCTGGGCTTTTCTTAATGCCCAGCTGAATAGAAGTACAACTTCTTTGCAGAATTTTACATTCCTACCAGAAGTACATGAGGGTTTTAAGTTCTCTGTATCTTCCCCAACACTTCCCATGTATTTATTAACTTTCATTTCAGCCTTAATAGTGCATGTGGCACAGTATTTCATTATGATTTGAGAATGCAATTCTCTTACAGTGATAGTTACTCATGGTGGTTCTTTCTGCAGCTACTTATTTGCCCATTGTATAGTGTGATGACTAATTTTGACTTTCAATTGGACAGTATTTGGAGTCACCAAGGAAAAGAATGTCTAGGTAAGCCTAAAAGAGATTATCAAGATTGGGTAAACTGAGGTGAACTCTTGATGGGAGCAGGACTACTCCATGGCGTGGGGGTCTCAGGTTGAATAAAAAGGAAAAAGTGAATGTGGTGTCATCATTCATCATTCTCTGCTTTCTAATCAATAATATGATGTGAGCAGCTGCCTCGTGTATTCCCTTCTATTGATGGAATTGACCCAAAATAAACCTTTCTTCCTTAAGTAACTTCTTCTCAGGTATTCTATCTCAGCAACAAGAAAAATAAGTAATGCACAAGTGTTATTTGGAGAAAGGCCTATTTGTGATATTTGTCCATTAAAAATGTACAAATGTATATTCATATTGTTGATATTTAAGTATTCTTTGTGTATTCTCTTTAGCAGATTGCTATTAGACATGTGGTGTGCAAATATGTTCTTTTGTTCTATTAGTTGTTGCTTCAATTACATGCACAAGGAGTTTTAATTTTGGTAATGTCAATTTTATGGCTTTTTCCCCCCCGGTTACTTTGTTTCAATTTGTTTAAAGATTAGCTGCCTAATCCTTCTCATAAAGCTTTGCACTTATATTTTCTTCTAGGTGTTTGTACTAGTTAAAGTGAGTGGGTGGAAGTTGCCCCTCTCTTTCTACCATGTGGGCATCAGGACTGGGACTCAGGTCCAGGCTTGACAGCAAGCACTATCACCTAGTGAGTCATCTCACTGGTCTTCCTAAAAAATGCCTGCTTTTAAGTGTTTTTAATCTGACCGTTTCATAGGTTCATGTCTTATATTACATTACAGCCTTTGTTTGGTCCATCTGTAACTGATTTCTGTGTGGAGTACGATATAGGGATCTAGTCATTTTAATTCTCCCTGACCAATCTGTATGTTCTTTATTTCTATTTTATACTCAGTGCAAGTATCCATAACCTCTAGTATAATCTTAGGTATAAGTTGTTAAATCATTCATCTTTATCCTTCCTAGATCTTCATGGGGAAAGCAGAATTCAGTCAGGGAACTTTATATCCTCTTATTCTCTTTGGGAGAGTCTGTGAAGAATTCATATTAATCTTCCTCTAAATGTTTTATATAACTCACCAGTAAAAGTGACCATGGTTAGGGAGCTAGAGTGAACTTGCAATGACCTGGCAGTATCTTTTCATTCTTTCACTTTCAACTATTTTGTACATTTGACTTATGCAACATGCTCAGTTCATGTGATATTGCCTATAGAAGTGGTCCTCCTGGGGAAGAGTTTCCCAATTGGTTATCTCTTGTGGGCTGCAAGAATATATTATAGAGATTTAGCTGTGTATTAAAGCTATACTTTGACAGGCCAAGGGTCTGTCAAATGGGAAACCATTTGTCATGGAATATTTGGTGTTATCCAGTTCTTAATATTTCAGCTGTCTTCTGCTATGAAATTCTTGTGTGTCCAAATACTTCCAGACTATTTTGGCAAACAGCTAAGCTTCTCAGACACTGTTCCACTAGGTAACTAACTCCCCCACTGAGCCTAGGAGACAAGCATCCTCCTAGACGCATAGCTTGGTTTCTTGTGCAAATGAAGCTCAGACCATCCCCTTCTCCCAGGCTAGGGGCATGGCAGAGAGACTGACTGAGGACAATAGGGCTTTTTGCATAACCAGGTGCACTAAAGACTGGAGCAGAATTCCAAAGGAGACCAGAGAGAGGAGAAGAAGACAGAGGTTCTGTAGAGGGTGAAACAGATCTCTTGTAGAGTTTATCAGGGCCAGGGGTAAGGAGCCAGGAAGAATAGATGGAGGACAAAGGAACACAGGATAAGGATCAGGTCAAAAGCATAGGAGCTTACTAAAACTATGAGGACAGGAAAACCGGGCACAGAGAGGAGCTGAATGTGAGGATGGAGCTGAAGCTGCATAGATATAATTTTGTCATAGAGGAATAAAGTTAACAGACAGAAGAGCATAGTGTACGTAGATTCCTTTCCCCCAGATATACCACGACGTGCATAGCATCTATCCCAGGATTCTGGGAGGAATTTTCTTAGGGCAAGAACTTGGGAAAATCCCATTATGCATAGTTATCCAGCACCTGTGATCAGCCTGTGGGTCTATTAATAACTTAACATAAATTTTTATTGAATTGTTGAATTTCATATCATATACCTCAATCCCACTCATTTCTCAGTCCTTCATATCTGCCTTCCACCCTTGTAACCTTCCCCCATAAGAAAATAAAATGTAAAAAAAAAAAAAATGGAAATTAGAAGGGGAAAGAAAAAGAAAAATAGAAACAAAACAAAACAAACAAAAAACTATCTCATTGAACCCTCTGGGCAACGCCCTGGTCCTCTTTCAACCACAGCCTTCTGTGTATGTACCATTCTGCTCGTCCGTCTTTCTGGCCTCTCCATCACATATCTGCTATCATGGTGGCACTGGAAGTTGCCGTGTGTCACATGGTATACCCTTTTGCCCAAAGAGCTTAGCACAGCCCTTGGACATCAACGTGGCTTTCGGTGGCAGTCCAGACCATGAGCATTGCATGGCCTTCCAGGGAATCAATATAGACCCTGGCTGACATAGGACCATGGTCCAGATATGGCCCCTGGCGGCAGCATGGCCCCGACATCACCATGGTCTCAGGTGGCAGTAAAGGCTTCTCACATCAGCCTGTTCCTCACAGCTGTTGGGTCTCCAGTTCTGTCTCACTTCATAGCACACCAGCAGCTCTGCCTCTCTTTCTCTCCCATCTCTTCCACCACATACTTGTTTGCTTATGGTCTCACCACCTGTAGAGGGCTAGTTATAGCCTGGTGGGTTTTGGTATTCCCTGGTCTATTCACTTTTAAATCTCTTCTACCAGCTTCTTTTTAATTGAAAAATTAATTCATTTATGTTTGATTATTGATAAGGTATGATATACTGCTGTGGAGCAATCTTTGAACACTGTAAATATGTATTACTCTCATTGGTTAATAAAGAGCTGCCTGGCCTATAGCTGGGCAGCAGAGATTGGGCAGGAGAGCCAGACTAATAGAATTCTGTGAAGAAGAAGGGTGAAGTGAGAGCAGTCACTAGCCACACGGAAAGGAAGCAGGACTTGCAAGAGGGGTAAAAGCCATGAGCTGGGGGCATCACATAAATACATAGAAATGAGTTAAGTTGTAAGAGCTAGTTCATAACAATCCTGAGCTATCAACTGAGCATTTACAATTGATATTAAGCCTCTGAGTGGTTATTGGGAAGAGGCTTATGGGATAAAAACTTCTCCCTACAATATACATGGCACATTTTGCTGCTTGTTGTGCATGATTTTGCTGAGGTTGGATTCATAATTCATCTACTACTGGTGTCTTTCATCTTATGTTCTAGCAGTTCACTTTAGATATTTCTCTCCTTTTATGTTATAATTTTGAGTTATATCCTTGGTTGGGTTCAGCAATACCTTTGGGTTAAATTAATTTCAATAATATACATAATTTTAGTGATTTGAACTCTATCTTCTCATTTTATGTTATTTTTACTACACATTATTTCTTAAACATTGTATGCTTATTAACCTAGACTGTTACCATCTTATGTAGTTGTATTAAACCAGAAGAGAGAAAAATAAGAGAGTTAAAGCAAAGGGTTTGTGGGCCAGCCAGATGGCTCACTTACCACTAAGCCTGATGATGTGAGTTCAGGCCTTAGGCCCCATGTGGTAGAAAGAGAGAACTAGCTCCCACAAGTTGTCCTCTGACCTCTACACTCTTGTACTGACACATGCCTCCAACAACAGACACACACTCACACACAAAATGAACAAAGGCAATAGAAAATTAAAAAAAAAAATTGCCATCTTTTATATATGTCCCTATGTTGTAGCTGTGCGTGCTCCTCATTTTGTTATGTGGTCTCTATTACAGTCTACAGTCATTTCATTTGAATTCCAAGGTCAGCCAAGGATGAATGCTTAGAGACCTCCTCACTCTTTCTGACCATGTACACAGCCACATGCAGCCTGCACATAACCTTGCAGGTCTCCAGGAACATGCCAGTGCTTTTCAAAGTCCCTGGGGCATCTCATCCACAGTACTTCTCTCTTTTAAGCTCTTGTCAAGCCTATCATTTGCCTCTACTTTTATCCATTGCCTCAGGCATCTGTGATTTAAAACATCATAAAGACTCTCTCCTCTGAGATATGTAGCAGTGTGAATCCTAGCAAGTTTGACTAAAGACAAACTTTTTTGAGTGGGATTTTTCCAGAAAACCATAGAACAGGCCAAATAATGACAACTGTTGGGGCGAGAGATCTGCTTTCCTTTAAGTGCCAGCAATTGTGCTGTCACAGGTTGTCCACAGCTACTTTGAAGTTGGAGAACTGTATACAAAACCAAACACACGAAGTCAGAAATATATTCTGCTTTTTGTATTCATTTTCCTGGGGATTGTGTTTTGTTTGCTTTTACTAAACACCACCCTGGGAACATACAGTAAGCCTTTAGCTAATCCCTGGACTCTTAAACAAACAAACAAATCAGTTCTTAGTAACTTCAGTCAGGTGTGCAAGTTGATTAATTAAATGGTTTTATGGAAGAGTGAGAGTTTAAAAGTCCTTACTACTTTATTTCCACTAAAATCCTAATGATGTTTTATAAAAGATAAAACACGTTGCATTGGTTATCATTATTTTTCTAATAACATCAACAATTATTAATGTGAGAAGTAGACACATTTTATGTGCAAATTTAGCAGTCCCAAATTATTGCTTTTGTTCAGATTTTAAGGGTGCTCCCATATCTGATAGTTCGTGATCAACATTTATGTTTAAATTTTATGTAAGTATTGGAAATCTAGTACTACTTACTACTTTATGAACTATGATTTTTATTGTGTCTAGCCACTTAATTACACTGCAAATTTGGAAATTTGCAGGTAATCTGGATGTTTCACCCTCCCACTCTGGCCAAGATTATGGCAGTGTCACAAAAAGGCCCAGAACTCATGCTTCCAAGAGTCACAGCAGAGTAGAAAATACCACTTGAAGGAATACTAGCCCACTTGAGCATGTGACTGTGACAGGCCTTGCCCTTCTTCCCCATTCCCTCTGCCTTGCTAAAACAAAACAAACAAACAAAATTAGATTACACTCATGAAGCCATCTCTCAAGGTTCTTTTTCTTATTTGGCCAATCACTCCTCCTGAGGCTAACTACCAAGGTCCAGCTATCAAAGTACTGAAATGCAGCCATCAAAAGCCCCCTTTAGCTCACATAATGAACAGACCTAATCAAAATTAAATGCCTCATCCTAGCAGGGGGTTTCCTCTTGTACCTGTTTAAACTGACAATTTCATATGGGCCATGTCTGTCTCCTCTCCATCCTTTGTCTTCTAGGACAAATATCCCTCCCCTCTGCCATCCCCTTTGGTCCTCTCTCCTTTGCTTGCTTTCCCTTCTCCACCTTCCTCTATCTCCTGTCTTTGTCCCTTATCCCTGCCCTCTGTCCCTCTGGGGCAGATAAATCCTCCTTGTGCTTAGATCTTGGTCTGAAAACTTGGCCATAGTATCCTTTTACCACTAATTATTTATGAACAAAAGAGATAATAGCTGTAGAATCATGGTGGGTCTACCTATCTCCATGAACTCTTTGGTGTTATTTTTTAAAAACATTTATCTTTATTATATTTGTGTGTGTGTGTGTGTGTGTGTGTGTGTGTGTGTGTGTATGTTAATGACACCTGTGTGCAGATATTCACTATATTCAAAATACAATGAATTGCAATGGAAGATTATAAGCAAGAAGACCTTTAGCATACTCAGTTTTAAGGTATCATTCTGGCTGTAAAGTGAGCAGATATTCAAAAGGGTTGCAGTATTGACAAAGATGAAGACTAGCTGGAAGGCTCAGGCAGCTCCCCCAGTGTTAAATGGATGACTGCTCAGAGTAGAAAGGACAGTAGACTTGGAGTGAAGTCTATTGTTATGAGCTGCTTTGTGTATAAAGTAAGATCTGTTAACACAGTAAAAGGAGCAGGTGTGTTCAAACTGACTATAGGGTCTTGGGATTGAAAAAAAACAGGAGAAAGATTTACATACTAAAGGAGGAATGCGATTTAAAGGCAGTTCTGGGAAATAGCTTATTTGAGGTACTGGAAAGATGTCTCACTGGGTAAACTGCTTGATTCACGAGAATGAAGGCCTGGGTTTGAATCTCCAGACCTTCATATAGCCAGTTGCTATAGTATGTAATTAATTATAATACCAGTACTCCTGTGGTGAGTTTGTATTAAAGAATCCTGGGGAGCTTGTAAACCAACTATCCTGCTGTACACAGGGGAGATCAACCAAGAGACACTGCTTGGAACAAGGTGGGAGATAAGCGTCAAGGTTGTCTTCTCACCTCTACATGCATGCATGCCATGCCACATACTCCTGACGTGCACAAACATCATACATATGCACCCATATACACACATATACATATATATCTCAAAATTATAGGCTACATACATTCAAAGATTAAAACAACAGCCTTATTCCTAATGCCTGTGGTAGTCCACCATCTATAAATTTAGATAGAGAAAAAGGCCAGTAAAGTGAAAGATAAACAGTGGTAGATAAAAGTTTAGGAGCCAAAGAGAGAGATTTCTAACCTGTAACCATTAATTTACAATGAAGACCTAAATTTTGGATCTGGCAGCTAATTGGCTGTCTTTGTAGCCTAGTTCTGTCTGCCCTTAACCTCTTTGTTTCTCACGTGTTACCTTACAAGATGTTTTCAAGGTTAAATGGATACATCTGAAGTATGTAGGATAATACTCAATAAGTGGTCATTGTAATTTTCACTGGCTTTAATTTATTGAACAAAACTTTCTGCATTAATTCCTTCAGAAAGGTATTATTCCTTACAGTGGATATTCATAAAGAGTATAATATTTAATTGAGGTATTATATTATACCTCAATTATATTAATATAATATTTACCTGGAAAATGAATGTGGATTATTGGAATAATGGAGATAGACTAAACATGCAAGGGTTATATGGAAAGGGGCACTTACCTTACTGCTGGAATGATACAAAGATGTGAAGAACTGCATGAGGTGGTCCAGCAGCTGAGCCAGGCACCACAGGCAGAATGGAAAGTGAAGCCATTTGCAAGAACTTAACAGTGGTAGAGGTTGTAAATCCTTAAGTATAAATTAAGAATAGGCAATGAGTACTAGCAAGGAACACAGGGATTTGACCGTAAAAGATTTTTTGTTTCTCCATAAAGAAGCTAAAAGTAAGTTGTTTCATTATTGAATACATTTGAAGAGAGAAGAAAGCATGGTGGATAGAATTAGCTGGCTTAGATGACACTTTATGGACCACTCCTCCCAG
>CABHPQ010152958.1:0-44515 GCA_902168405.1 Peromyscus aztecus | reverse complement strand
GGGGAAGGTCCAGTCTATTTTGTGTCCTGTAACCTTCTTGTATTTTCATAGACATTTCCTTCTTTAGGTTGTAAAAGTTTTCTTCTATTATCTTGTTGAATATATTTTCTGTGCCTTTGAATTAGTATTATTCTCCTTCTTCTATCCCTATTATTCTTAGGTTTGGCTTTTTCATGATATCCCATATTTCTTGGATGTTTTGTGTTATGACATTTTTGGCTTTAGTGTTTTCTTTGACTGACCAATCTATTTCCTCAACTGTCTCCTCCATGCCAGACATTCTGTCTTCCATTTCTTGCACTCTGTTGGTTATTCTTGCATCTGTAGTTCCTGTTCATTTACTCAGATTTTCTATTTCCAGCATTCCATTAGTTTGTATCTTCTTTATTGTTTCTATTTCAATTTCAGGTATTGAACTGTTTAACTGCTTTTTCTTGGTTTTCTTGGCTTTCTTTAAGGGATTTATTGATTTCTTCCATTTTTTGTTTGTCTTTTCCTCAATTTCGTTAAGGGAATTTTTCATTTCTTCTCTAAAGGCCTCTATCATCTTCTTAAAGTCATTTTAAAGGTCGTTTTCTTCTGCTTGTTCTATGCTGGGATGTTCAGGTCTTGCTGATGTAGAATCGCTAGGTCCTAGTGGTGTCATATTGTTCTTTATGTTGTTGAATGTATTCTTGCACTGGCGTCTACCAATGTCTTCCTTTAACTGGTGCAAAAGGTGTCTGTGTTTCAGGGAGCCTCTCTTGGTCCAATTGGAGTTCTTGGTCCAAATCAGAGATGTAGGAGTCTGTGTCTCAGGGAGCAGCTGCAGTCTCAGAAGATGGGTGGGTTGGGGGGGGTGGATTGGAGCCTGTAGGTTACAGGGTCTTGTATGGGGGTGTGGTCAGGTCTACCTGTAGGAGTACTGCCTGCTGGCCTGCAACTGGGGCTGCAATGGGTGGGGTATTTGGGCTCTGGTTGTGCCCCTGGGCCTAAAGCCTAGAGACTGGGGTGATCAGCTAGAAGAACAAAGATTCACCTCTTGGTCGAATCGGAGCTGGTGGAGTCTCTGTCTCCATTTTTTTTTTTAAGTTTGGAGGAAGGCTACATCTTACAACTTTTTAAAAAATCTTTAATGATGTGGGATGGTCTGTATGTCAAATTGCTCTGATTGGTCAATAAATAAAACACTGATTGGCCAGTGGCTAGGCAGGAAGTATAGGCGGGACTAACAGAGAGAATAAAAAGAACAGGAAGGCGGAGGGAGTCTCTGCCAGCCACCGCCAGGACAAGCAGCATGTAAAGATGCCGGTAAGCCACGAGCCATGTGGCAAGGTATAGATTTATGGAAATGGATTAATATAAGATATAAGAACAGTAAACAAGAAGCCTGCCACGGCCATACAGTTTGTAAGCAATATAAGTCTCCGTGTTTACTTGGTTGGGTCTGAGTGGCTGTGGGACTGGCAGGCGAAAGAGATTTATCCTGACTGTGGGCCAGGCAGGAAAACTTAAGCAACATTCTCCTTCCCTTTTGTCCATCAAAACCCACCAATATACCCCTCTCTGATGTCCTTCATCATCGCCTCTTTTTTCACTAATTGTGAACTTGTAAAATTGAACCTAATGGATAAAAATTTGATTATAGATCAGTCATCACCATTGTCATATGACACATTCATCATTGCCTTGTGTGTGTATTGATTTCATTAATTAGGCTTTAGAATAATGGGGTAAGACCAATGCACACTGTCTGGAAAGTAAGGTACTTGGCCCTGATTTCAAACCACCACATTTCCCCTTCTTTCTCTAACTAGACATACTAGTTACTTAATCTAATCTCTCTACTCCAATACTTTCCTTTTCAGTTCTGCTGATACATATAAGTGTATTCCTAAAACATACTTTATTAAGTACTAAACTTTTAAGCTTTAGGAAATGTGTCAGTTTGTGATATCATTTAGGATTCTATTAAAAGATAACATTGTACCTTTTATGCACTGTTGCAAATTATTTCAGTTTCTGAATATAAATGTGTTTGTTTACTTTCTTCCATACAGGCTTTTGGGTTGTTTTGAAGGTTTTTCGCTTATGGACTTGTCTTTTATTCCTATTTGGCTTAATGGGTGAACTCCAGGCATGCATTCTACCACAGAGCTATAAACCACCTCCTGCTATAAGTAGTTCTCCATATCCGTGTTGCACCTATGTGCAATTTTTTATGTTTGCAGAAATCACTAGATAATGTGTTATAGAAATACAAGTCCACATTTGCTTCAAAATTGGGTGTTGTAAGACATAATAAACTTTTGGCAATGAGAGATACATAAAATAGTATTAAACTGTGGTATTGATTTGCATTTTCCATATCACCGATTATTGTTAGCTTTGTGTTTTCCTTCATGGAAATGCACTTTTCTATTAGTTTGTATTTTCCTTAATTATTTATGGATCTCTTTATATGTTATTTATATTAATCCTTTCCCTTTCTGCTTTTAAAATATTTTCCATTGACATTTAATTGCCTTTTCATTCTCATGATGATATTGTTATAGGATAAAACAAACAAGCAGAAGAAAAGCGTCTAAGGAAAGGAACAAGATTCAGATGTAGATACAGAGACCCACTCATTTGCACACTGAGAATTCCCATTAAAACACTAAACTTGACGTCATAATATATACCCAAAGGACCTATAGAGTAAAAAGGAAAGGAAAAATATTATTAAAATAAATATAAACAAAAAATACACTGAAATTAAGAAAAAAATAAAAGTACTGACAAGACATATGAGACAAGAGACCTTCAAAGATTCCCATGAATTTGTTTACTGCTGGCCATCTACTGCTGGGCATGTGTTTACTCTTAAGATTTGTTTGTCCAGTAATACTCTGTTGGAGGAAACTAAGTTTTCATTCACAATGGGGTTATCAATTAGAGATAGATTCTGGGTTAGGAATCGGGGCATGTGTCTATTTCTCCTTTCAACTCTAGGATCCCATCTGGTCCATACTCGTTGTCTTACTTAGAATTTCTTTGCTATGAAACACCATGACCAAAGCAACTGGAAAAGGGTTTATTTGGCTTACACTTCTACATCACAATCCACCACTGAAGGAAGTCAGGACAGGAACTCAAAGAGGGCTGGAACCTGGAGGTAGGAGCTGATGCAAAGGGTTGTTGCTTACTGACTTATTCATCATGACTTTGTCAGCTTGCTTTCTTAGAACCCAGAACCACAAGCCCTGGGATGGTACCACCCACAATGGGCTGGGTCCTTCCCCATCAATCACTAATTAGGAAAACGTTCTACAGGCTTGCCTGCATCCTGATCTTATGAAGGCATTTTTTTTTCAGTTGAGCTTTTCTCCTTTCAGATAACTCTAGCTTGTGTCAAGCTGACATAAAAGAATCCAGAATACCTTGTGAAGGCCCTGTGCATAGTGCCAGTCTCTGTGAGTTCACATATGCATCAGTCTTGTGGAGTCCAGAAGACACTCTTTACTCTTCTAATTTCATAACTTATTTTTTTTTAGCTTAATAACCCATAAACTCCAATTTATGCTGTCTTTGTACTTCTGTGCTTGGTGGAGTCTTCCACTGGAGTATGGTCTACCTACCAGGAAACAGACCCTTGAAGAAAATTGACTCTTTTCCCACAGAAACCATAAAATGCCGATAAATGCTCAGTTAGCTGTAGGAGTTCATGAACTCCTGTCCCACATCATGTTAGAATGTCATCTGGCTTGATCTTGCATAGATCTTGTGTAGGCTTCTATAGCTGCTGAGTTCATGAGTGCAGAGGTCCTGTAATTTCTAGGAGATTTCTGTTTTCTTCCAGTCCTCATTAATCTCTGGCTCTTATGATATTTACTTTTTCTCTTCAGCTTTGAGTCTTGTGAAAGGGTGTGGTCTAGATGTGGCTGAGCATTCCTCATTCATTCTCTGCACTTTAGGCAGTTTTGAGTTTCTGCATAACCACTATCCACTACAAAATGAAAGAAGTTTCTCTGGGTTGAGATTTGTATAGAGGTATGTATCTGAAGGATGTTGGATACCACAGCTGCATATCATAATAATGGTGGTAGGTTAACTCCTGGGGTCTATGAACTTTCCAGCTTGGGGTTCTTAGTCAGTTTTGCATTTTTTCTTGTCTATAATATTTTCTGGATTTTTGTTTGATAATGCTAATCTGGGTTTCCAAATGCTTGTTTTATAATGAATATTTCTTTTTCTATATTTGAGGAATGTTCTAGTAGAACTTCATTGACTAGGTTGTCTGTTACTTTAGAGTTTAACTCATGTGGGATGACTCATCCCTAACAGGCTTGAAGGTCAGACGGCCCAAACAAGTAAAAAAGATACTTTGTGAGAGCCAGCCTGAGTCTGCCTGATGTCTTAGCAACAGCAGCTGAAACATGATCTGGAGATGACCTGGACCAATGAGAGGCAGCCATGTCACACCAGCTGATGCATATTCATCAGACCACCCCCCAGGGTGGGGTGGAGGGTATATAAGTCTTGCCTCTTCCTGAATAAAGTGAGCTTGTTGTTTGGACATTTTCCCTGAGTCTGTGTGGTTTGACTCTGCGCCTACTTGGCCCCCACCCCCAAAGGGAACAACAGCAAGGACCCTGCTACAAACTCAGGTCCTTCTGCCCCATTGATTCTAAGGTTTGGTCTTTTGATCTCTCTCAGAGCTTTTGGATATTGTGGGGGTGTTCATTTATTTGATGATTCCCTCATTGATGCTTCAATGTAGTATTTTGTAAACCTTGTTCTTTAATATATTTTATTCTTTTTTCCAGTTGGTCAACTCTATACTTCAAGATTTCCAGTATTTTTGTTTGACTCATTGAGTTGTTCATATGCAGGATTTCAATTGTTTTCTTCAAAGTCTCAATTTACTTGCTGAGTTTTTGAAGGTCATGATGCATTTTAACATATATTGTTGACTTCGCAACTATTTTTTTTTTCTAATTTTTCCTCAACGCTGCGAATTTTTCTCTCTAGGTCCTAGAATGGATTAATTTACTTGTTTATATCCTCTTCCATCTGCCACTTTCACCAATTTCAATGTTTATGTACTTGAGGAATTACAGTACTTTGGAGGCCAAAGTTCATATTAAATAGTTTGTTAAAAAATGTGTGTGCATGTTATAAATACCATATACAGCCTTCAAAGCCTAAAATCTAATTTCTGCCCCTTTACACAGCATATTGCCAACTTGTATTCTAAAAGATTTCTCAATCTGTATTCATTACATGAATCTGTTCTTCAAATTTGTGTTTTCAGATATTTTCTCCATATGTTTTTTCATTCTTTCCAAAAATGTCTCCTTATTTCTGCTTTTGGCCTTGTCTGTTCTTTTCCTATCCACAGAACAATTATTACTCTCCTCCTTGTCATTTTAATAACTTTTTGAAGCACCTTATATATTCATGAACTATTTTTTTCTATTACATATGCTATTAATGGCAATCCTTAGTCTATAGACCTCTTCTATTTTACATAGTTATGCTCCTCAATTACATTAGCATTTGGACCGTTGGGCCCTATGATGGAACAGCCAGGGGATCCATTAGCTTATCAGTCTGTGAAAGAGTTCTACACTTTAGCCTTGGAGTTTCTCAAAGAGAAATCACATCAGAAGATTCTCAGAATATGATTCACCAGCCCTGGAGCTTCAGAAGAGGAAGGATTGGAAATCAAATACTGGAGATCAATTGGTGTTTATTCCCCTTCCCTTGATTTTCAAACAGATTTCTATTCAGAACAAAAGTTGAAATAAGTATGGTCTCCAACACATAGTTCCTTTCTTCCTGTTTTACTCTTTGAAGGTGTCTTCAGTCACAGGTCAAATGCATCCCCTTTCCAGTAATCACAAAATGCCTTTCCCTCCCACCTGTGACTGCCCTTAGGCTCCCACGGCTTTTCTTCCCTCTTTGGAAATCATCTAGACTTTGGAAGAGGGAGCCAACAAGGCTACCAGGAACATTTTCTAAAAACTTAAACTGATTTGTGGGCTTTGAATTAACTTAGAATTACTCATAATTTTTTCTATCTAGTGATGATGGGCTTATATGAATCATTGAGTGAATCATACCCATATAGTTTTAGGGTATAGGCTTCCAACCAATTCTGTCCTGTTTAATTCCAGGAATTAGGCAAGTGTAGAGAATAAAATATTTTAGTTATATAATATATCTACCCAAACAAGTCCATCTGAAGTAGGCCAACATTTGATTGATTTTTGAAAAAAAAAAAGAATCCTAAAAGTAGACAAATATTTAGCTACAGAAAGTTATTTTCCTCTTTGGGGACAGAATTGAAATAAATTGCTATTTGGGAAGCAGTTTGAACACTGACATCTAAGAGAAAGTCTCACATGAAAAATAGGTGCTGTTAGCTAAATATAAGCTATATATAACCTATAGTCCCACACTAGGAAATAAATAGTCTTCCTATTTTGGAGAACTAGTATTGTGTGATTTTATGAAGTCCCAAGTAATTAGCCTAAGTAGAAAGTTCTATGAATATTTTCCAGTCATGTCTATCTACTTCTTGGCCATTCAAGAAATCCATGCATATCGGCATGTGTGGGAGATGGGATGGTCCCAGACAATGATGGGAAAGGGCTTTGTGGAGGGCTTCCAAGCTGTTGGGTCAAGTCAGTTTTCATGAGTTGACAAGAGTCAAACACCTGATGGAAAATTACCACTTCCTGTTGAAAGACATTGACAGAAAACAGAGCTGGGAACCACTTGCTACTTTAGTGGTATTGGAAAAACAAGGATCCACACAGTGCAGATGAAAGGAACATTGAATGTGACTTGTCTTTGAATTCTATTGTGTTCGTAGTTTAAGGACACCAGTAAACAAAGAAATAACTCTTACAAGTAACAATCATCACACTAACATGAAGTCACCTGGATTGTCTTTAAAACTATTTTCCCAACTGGCATCTCTTGCACAATCAACGTACAAGCTGTCTTTTTGCTTAACAAAAAAAATAAAATAAAATGAAAGGACTTGATCCTCCATGTCTAGACACCAGTGTCACTGACATATCTTTATTTTACAACTTGTTTTAAATGTTGACTGGAGCTACATAGTTTGCTGATATTCTATAGTACTTAAAAGGAATAGACTTAGTATACTTTCTCTCTCTTAAAAACTTGAAACATTTAAAAAGACATAATCTATAATGGATATAATATTATTACAGAAGGAAAATGTAATTTCCACATACTCTTGACATAAAGTTTTGATCATCAATTGCTTTTCCCTTCATTGATTGACTTTCTTTGACTTTTGACTGATGGGTGTATCTAAATTTCAATTTTGAGCTTAAGAAATTCTGTATTCAAACTTAAAATTCAAAATATTAATGAGGTTTAAAGAGAAAGCCAGCAATGGAAATGTTCCTCTGCCGATGGTGTTTTCTCCCAGAGAGAATAAAACTGACAGTTTGGGTGCATATTACTGTCTCTTGGCCAAGAAACATGTCTAAGTCAAAAGAAAACACATATAGGTCCACTTGTATAAGGTAGGACAGTGATAGCAAACTGATGAAACTCTTCCACTGCATTTTTATTGCTGGTGTGAAAAGATATTTTAAGACATCTAGTTCAGAATAAAACCCATATCCCCTCTACCACTACCGTTAGTTATTTTGGGAATTCACAGTGGGAGTTCCGAAGCCAGATTTCTTGGATTAAAATCCTATCATGTTCATTAGCTCTGTGACTAGATCACATTTATAACTACACTGTTGCCAAATTTAAGAGACTACTAATAACTAGCTGACATGATAGTTTCTAGAAATTCACTGTGATATGTAGTTAAAACTTGAAGAAAAATATGCTCCCAGAAAACTCAGGAATTCCACATTTCGTGGGAAATGTTGCTATCATTGGCTTTCTGTGGCAGGTGCTTCTCTGGTAGGGAAAGATTTGGAGGCTGAGGGAAGGTGGGAAAGGGTCCTGATGTTATTCTAGTTTTCCTCCATTACTTAGGTACAGCATTATTATCCCTTCAATGGCCTAGTATCTGGAAAGACTTCATGTGTTCATAATAGCTAAAATGCATGTATTTACACATGCTTATAATATGTCTGGCCACCAAAATATGTAGAGATTTCTCACCCCATACCAAAACCCTCTCATGTCTTTACTTCTGAGGAGATACCAACTGTATATTCCACAGTCTAACTCAATTCTGACACTGTCTATCTGGAGATATCACCCAACCTGTTACGGTTCAGAGGTGAATGTCCCCTATAAACTCAAATGTTTGAACACTTGGTCATCTTTTGGTGGTGCACTTACTGGAGGAGGAAGTGGGTCACTGGGAGGCTGGACTTGATGTTTTTATAGTCCCACCCACTTCCTATTCTCTTCCTCTCTCCCCAAACCTCTCCCTTTCCACTCTATGTCCCTACTCTCATTTCTATCTTCCAATGTAACATGATCTTCTGCCTCTGCAATCATGCCATGGAGTTCAGAACTGCCTGTAACTCCAGCTCTAGGGGATCCAATGTCTCTGGCCTCCTTGGACACCTATATTCATATCCACATTCCCACCTGCACACTCCACTCCCCACATAATAAAAAACAGAATCTTAAAGATAAATGACAATTAGATAAATGACCTAAGTGACTGTATTTTCAAAAGACAATCTCCACCTCATATTTTTGAAAGGCAGTAACAACTCCTCTGAGGAGTAAAGTAAAAAATGCTTTACATGGTGGTCAATGCTTGTCATCACTTCTGCACAAGAAACTGAAGTAAGATCTCAAATTTGAAGCCACCCTAGGGGATATCCTGTCTCTGAAAAAATAAAAAATAAACAAACAAAAAACAAACTTTGTGTAAAAACGATTACAACATCTAGTGCATTTTATTGTTTCTTTTATTCCTCCTTAGTGACCAGCTAAACTTTTAGATTTCAGCCTAGAAATACTTTGCTACATTGAAAATTCCCAGAAACTTTTAGTGTTCATTTTTAAGTTTATAGTGATGTATAACAGGAATCTAAACCTGTGTCTTTAATCTCTATTAATGTGATATCTCCTCATTCATGTGCCTTCATTTATTTTTAATTTTTGTCTTTGTTTTTCTGACAGGCCAAAGTACTTTTCTGAATATAAATTTACTGAGTTATATATTTTCTCTTCAAAGTGCCTTAGATCTTTCTCTGCTGTCTTCTGGATTTTAAGATTATGTCCTTGAAATATGATAGTCCCTGTTTTGAGTTTTTTTTTTTTTGAAATTTTCTTTGTTCTTGATTTTTTTTGAGATTTTTCTTTATATACTATCTTGTAATAGATTCAGAAAATCTATTCTGTAGAGGAAATCCCTACTCTGTGATCTTATTGCTCCCATCTTGTGTTTTCCTCTGCATCTGGGATCAGTGCTAAAGTTGTCCTGCTAATGCTTTATTATTCTCTGGAAGTTTCTTTCTGTCAGCACAGCTCTCCCTGTGTGTTTTTATTTGATATCTTATTACTGATTGTTTTTCTTTGGATCAGATTTTGTTACCTAATCATGTTTTCGTTCAATTTGTTTTTTATCTTTTTCTCCCTGCATGTGAAGTTTTACTTTTCCTTCAAAGAGGTCATTATGTATTTATATTCTCAACTATTCAAAAACTTTTCTTGTATTTAAAAAATTTAGTAAGGAAGTGGATTGATTTTAGAGTTTGTTCTTCCATATTTTGAAATTATTTTAAGAGTCTATACTTGTTTGTGGGCTGGGTCATCCGTGGTGCACAAGTACTGTGGGGGGCCGTTCTCGGGTTCCTCGTGGCTTTACCCAGCTGTGGGGGGCCGTTCTCGGGTTCCTCGTGGCTTTACCCAGCAGATCCACATAGAGGATGATTAGGACCACGGGTCTGAGTGCAGGTGGCTGAGATGGTCTGCACTTGGTTGTGCTGGGGGAGGAGGTCATTTGCTCCACCCCCTTGGCGTCTCTATAAAAACCCTGGGGCAGAGACAGTCGGGGCCCGTTGGAAAAGGTTCCAGGCTCTCTCGAGGCTATCCTTTATTTTCTATCTGTTTATCTCCGCGATATTCTCCGCAATAAATCCTTCTATCTAATATTTCCTGCTGTCCACACTCAAGAAAACTCTGGGAAGCTGTGGGGGTGGTGGGTAAACGCCCCACAAAGTACCAATCCAGACACAGGGTCATTTGATTTTGTCTTTCTTGCTCATTGCGAGTGTCTACCAATGTGTTAGTTGATGATTTTCAGATCATTAATAAGAGGACTTTTGATGCTATTTACTTCCCACCATGTTTCTTGTTTCAGAAAAGCTTTGCCTTAATCTACTTCTTGCCTCTATTACCCATTTTTTTGGTACCCAAACTGACATAGCATAGAAAAAAAATTTTCCCAACTCATTCTTCTGTGTCTGAACTACGCAGATTATATATTATTAGTTGTATTCATTATTTTTCTCATTGTCTGACAGAGCAATTTAAGGAGGGGGTGTTCACTTTGGGTCAAAGTTTGATGGAATACAGTTCACTGAGATGGGTGAGGAAGTCGTGGCAGTAGGAACTAGAGGCTTTTGGCCACAGATTTCTCCGTCAGGAATCACAGAGTGATAAGTGCAACTGCTTCTCTGTCCTCTCCTTTCAATTCAAATTGGGATTCCAGCCCAAGGAACAGTACTGCTGATGTTGAAGGTGGGTATTCCCGCTTCAATTAACCCGATCAAGAATATTTGCCACATATATGTCTGGAGCTTTGTTTCCATGGTGACTCTAAACCTGTCAAATTTATTATCAATATTTACCGCCATACATAGCTGCATTGGAGTCCTAGTTCATCCCCAGCACTTCCCAGAATGCATTGCATTACCATCTATCTCTTCTTTCCATTCTAGTCGTCTGCTGAGATTTCTCCCACAATGAAGAAGACTAACAAATTGCAAGATCAGGGAAAGTTGAAATATTATCTATTTTCTTCACTGAGGATCAATTCAAAGGATAGGTATCATGTATTTTCCTCTTGCTATATAATAATTGTTAAATTTCTGAGTCAGAATATATATTTGGAAGTATTAACAAAGATTATTTCTTTACTTATACTTTAGTCAGGTTTTTCTAGACTTTGCCCAACTAGGTCTTGACTTTTGAACTTCCATGTTCACCACTGTATTGCATAGTTTTAGCAGGGATCCTGCAAAAAGAGTTTAGCCAACATCCCCACACTACAGATAATAACTGGTTTCTTGTCTTCCACCTTAGTCTTCATCGTCAGATCATTCTGTTATATTTATAGTAAGAATCATCTCACATTGATTTATACATTATCTTTCCTTACCCCTGACATTTTTATTAGTAATGTTCTGTTCATTAAACTATCCTGACTCCCTGCCAAGCCTCTTGTCTGTAAATTCTCACTTTTTTCCTGATGTTTTTTTCCTCAAATGTTTTCAGAGATTTTATAAAAATAATTAATATAGCAGAATTATAAATAAAACACACCTAGAAGGAGTGAATAGCACAGCATATATATTTAGCTATATAGACATTAAAAACTGACAAAAAGTTGTATAGATTGATCAACCGGTAATCAATATGTAGATAGACAGGCATACTGTATAGTGACCACAGAAGAAACATAGCAGACACAGAGGGAAAATCTAATCCATGAACGAATGAAACAACACTCATATATGAATAGTTTGGGATCCGTCTTTGATATTCACTTTTTTTCCCAGAAGACATTGCACGTAAGAGGGAAACTGGGTCAACTATAAAATTCACACACCCATACCCAGAAGATAAAAACAAAATAACTTCTTAGAAAACGATGGCCATTTGGGAAAATAAGACCAGACAGGAATTTCCCCCCAGGAGTCACTTTCAGATCATTAGAATAAATATAAGATCCATCTGCACAGCCGGTGTCCACATTGCTCATTCACTCGCTCTCCACCTGACCTTAGGAAGCATGGGAAGCTGTAGACTACAAGGTAATCCTTTACGGGTCAGCAGAGCACTCTGGGAAGTTTTCACTCCTGCTCCAACGTATCTTCATATTCTCTGGAATAACATTTAAATGATTTAACCCTATATAAATAGTTGCACTGATCTCATCTAGATAATTTCCATTGTACACGTTCCAAATACAGCATTTTAAAAAGAATCAGTCTAACATTTGTTTTTTTCTTAATTTTTGACAGACTTTTATGATAAGACATTGTAATTCTTCTCTGCCTATAAATTTATTTTCTTTCCACTTAAGTATTTATAATTGCAGGATGTAACTAATATTGTTTAGACTAAACATGTTTGGGAGTAATTTTGTTTTCTTTAAAGACTTTTAATATGATTTTTTGAGATGATAATATACTTATATCATTCTCCCCTTCCCTTTTCTCCCTCCAAACTCTCCCATGTACCCCAACTTATTTCCTTTCAAATTCAAATTCATGGTCTCTTTTTCTTTAATTTTTGATACACACACACACACACACACACACACACACTCTTAAACATATAATACAACCTGTTTAGTACATATAATATTATTTGTATAAATACATTTTCAGGACTGATGATTTGGTATTGGATAACCAGTTGGCATACTCTACATTAATGGAAGACTATTTCTCCCATTCTCGTCCTTCCTTAGTTACCTGTAGTTCTTTGTTAATGGTCTTTGAGTCCTCTTGAGTCTCCCTGCTTCCATATTAGAATGTAACGTGGTCCTTTTCCAGGTCACATCAGAACTTAAACATGAGTCACCGACATGGCTGCCTAAATATGAAAGCATTTTTGACAATATAATAACAGATCCTAATTATTTGAGTTTTAATTTCTTACTTAGTTCTTTTAGAACACTTGCAATGCAGTTAGAGAAATGAAACTCAAAAAGCTTAAACAAAACTGAAGAGTATATTATGCTTCATAATTCTGGAAGTAGTCATTTTGTCAAGTGCTTCTCAATGATGACTGTAAAGAAATTACTGGACATGAGTAAGGGCTACATAATAGGAGCAAACCCAGTAGGGACATATTTACATATTTACTACAGTAATTAGAAATAATATAGTTTCCTTAAAAGATACAAAGAATAAGCTTTTACTCCACGGCCAGAGTCTACTCTTTATTATTCCCAAGTTTGTAGAATTTTAGCTGCAAATATGTCTCTCTTGAAACAGTGTGGGGAATAACTCCTATGTGCCTTTTTGGGCCTTTTTGTTTCTTTATCTTGATCTTTAATTTAATTAGTTGATTATTATGCATTGCATTATTGGGCCTCCTTGGCCAATAGAGTTTTTCTTCTAGCAGTGACAGCAACAGGCGAAAGAGACAGGAGGAAGTCAGATACTAGTCTTTTGCCTTTGCTGATTCTGAATGGATGCTGCATTCCTGGACTGTCATAGTTTCCCAGGCACCTCTGCAACTCTGGTTTAATCTTTCCAACCTCTCCTGATCCCTTCAGGCCAGAGGATACTGACTGTTTCCAGGTGACAGTGACTGGGCACTGCAGTGTCTTTTATAGTTTCCTTCCACAGAAACATGCCATTGTCAATAGTGTCTTCCTTAAACACTCTCCACATTACTTATATCGATGGACCTTGTGTTTCCTGCCATAAGGCTGACTACAATGTACACTTTCTCATTCTTGGAATGAGAGAATGATGTTTGCTCTGCATAATCCCTGCAATTGTCCAGAGACATGCACATAGTATTCCAGTGCATCTTAAACTGTCATAAATAAAACCCTGTATAAAATCGTTGGTTGCCCTTAGGTACAGCATCACGACTGACACATGGCTAGCTATTTGCAATGTAAAGTATTCAATTTATTAAATGCTTATTGAAGTAAAGTGTCTTTAGTTAGCCAAGGCAGGCTCATGAATAACATGAATCGATTGGCCTTTTCAGGATCACTAAAAATACCTCCCTTACTAGCCTGCCTCAATTTCCTGCAATTCTCAACAGAAACAATTACCTGCACTTATTAAGTTCCCAAGACAGTACTAGACAGCAAATGTGGCTGACACTTTGCAATCAGTGTCTCCTAAATATACAATCTTATTTTACCACTGAGGTAACACTGGAAAATTTAACAAGAAGGAAAAGATTAAGACACTGTCCTTCTCATTTCCAAAGGTATTGTTCTGTCTAATGCTCATGTCATGATTTAGTGTAACTTTTACATTTGAATTGACATGTTGTCAGAAGAGGGTACATTCATTTTGTTCCTGACCAGAGAATCTGACAGACAGACAGATAAATTTAATGCAGGTGTTCTGAGTTCTTGAACACCTTGTGGTAGAATGAAATATGAAATGCAAAATATTGATGCTGTCGAATGATCTTTGTACACTGTAAATATGTATTACTCTCATTGTTAATAAAAAGCTAATTGGTCAAGAACTGGGCAGAAAGAGATTGGGTGAAACAGCCTGACACACAGAGAATGCTGAGAGGAAGAAGGGCAGTCTGGAGTCACCAGCCAGATACAGAGGGAGCAAGAGATGAACATGCCATGCTAATAAAGGTACCACCATGTGCCAGAGTGTCAAGAAGGAATATGGGTTAATTTAAAACGTAAGGGTTAGTTAGTAGTAAGCCTGAGCTTATGGCCGAGCATTTATAATTTATATGAAGTCTCCAAGTCCGTTAATTGGGAGCAGGTGGTGGGGACAGAAAAACTCTGCCTACATATGGAGACTAGTTTGCATATTAATAAGGTATCTCATTTCTGGAACCATTCAAAGAGATATGAATGTAGACACAAACTCTGAACCTCTTTTGTTACCTCAAAGTATACTGACTTACTTTATATATTTGTTATCTTTAATACTGAGGTAGTTTGAGATTCTGTTATTAAGAAGACTGTTCTGATATATGTTACCTGAATTACTTTTTAAAAAATGCTTTAGGAATTTGTATAGGCAAGGCTGGCCTTGAACTCCAGGTCCTTCTGCCTTTCCCTTTTAAGTGCTGGAATTACCAAAGTGTACCATCATTCCCCATGGGAAACATTTTAAAAAATGTCCTGTCTCCTATGTTCTTACTTTACTTAATTTGCAAATAGTTTACTATTACTAAAATTGCTGCAAAATAAAATTTGCTTAATAGAAATGTTCTTAATTAGCAACATCATAAAAATTAGAATAAGAAAATATAAGCCAGATTGTGGTGGCACATGCCTTTAACTCCAGCACTCAGGAGGCAGAGACAGGTAAATCTCTGAGTTTGAAGTCAGTCTAGTCTACATAGTGAGTTCTAAGACAGCCAGGGCTACATAGAGAAACCCTGTCTCAAAAAACAAAAACAAAACTACAAAAAAAAATTAAAGAAAGAAAATATATATCAAACTAGATGTCAAATGACCTAAGCTATTCTTTAGTCTGTACATCTTCCTGAACATGAGAAAGCATGGAGCTTCATTCTGCTTCCTAAACTCTAAGATAACTGCTTTTACAGTTGTGAATGTAGTGAGTATTCTTGCACACTATGAAAGATGATATGAAATAAAATTTCAATTTCTTATAAAAGGTGGACATGTTTCAAAGTTTCAGCTAATTACCTGTAGATGTAATCAACCGTTTTATTAAATATAAAACACAGAACCAATGCAAGGAAGAAAGCCAAGAGGTCAGAGCTAAGTGCTAAAACCTTACCCTTCCTCCTGCAGTGGTCCTACCTCTCTGAACCAGATGCACCTCCTGTGTTAAAGTCCTTATATAGAGTTTCTGTTCTGCCTTCTCATTGGTTGTAAACCCAACCACATGACCGCCTCATCATAGCCTGTCTGTATAGACCTCCAGGTGTTCCATGGTTGGTATTGAGATTAAAGGCATGTGTATCCAATGCTGGCTGTATCCCTGAACACACAGAGACTTACCTAACTCGGCCTACCAAGTGCTGGGACTACAAGCGTACACCACCACTGCCCTGCTTTCCTATGGCTTGCTAATAGCTCTGACCCCCAGGCAATTTTATTTATTAACATACAAATAACATTTAAGTACAAAAGAAAATATCACCATAATTACCAATTTCTTTTTCATTTACATTATTATTCATGAACCAGGGAGTCAGAATTTGAACCTATGCTTAAGTCCCAAATCATGTTTTATCCTTCATACTATTTATGGAAGAACTCAGAAAACATTAATTGCTCTTAAACTCAGTTCCTACTCTGTGAAAGGAGAAATGAATATTTAGCTTACATGATTATTTTGGAGGTCAGTGTAGCAGTAAAGCTGATGTTTGGACTATGGAGGATGAATGATCACTATTGGATGAATCTAAAATGTAGAAATGTGGCAGACTGTAGACTAAACCAATAAATATTTCACCCAAATCCTCTCATTACAATATGGCATTGACAAAACCACACTTGTCAGCTGTCCAAGCCTCTTTCCTTTTGTAACTTTCTTGACCAAGAACAAACAGCAATATATCCACCTGTTGCTTCTAAGGCTGGCTTCTTAATGGCAGTGTGGCTTTGGCCAAGTTCATTCTTTCAGAACTTTTACTGTTGAGAAGCCAACATCAAAGCAATGAAGAAACACCATCAGATGGACTGAAGCTCCCAGTTCATAGTAAATTTCCAGTTATTAACCATGTGAGTGAGATGTTTGAAAGCAGAAATTCCCATCTCACCCAAACCTTTAGTGAACTGAAGCCCCAGATGACATGTCTTTTAACTGCAAAATGTTTCTCTATAGAAAGAGCAGCCCCACTCAAGCTTATCTACACTCCCAGATAAAGAGAAGATGCTAAAAATATTGGCCACTATTTCACGATGTTAAGCTTAGGGAAAGTCTGCTATGATGGTGAGAAGATAACAAGTTCATGTTTCATTGTCAAGTTGTTGATTGGGTTCCATGTAAAAATTGAAGTCATGACAGTCCAGATTGCAAGAGAAACACAGGATGAGTGACCATTCATAGAACCAACTGGTCATTTATATTCTCAAGTAGAAGATGAGCTATATGCTTATCTTCCTAAGTTGATCTAGTGATAAGGGGTCAGAATATGGTTCTTACTAAATTCTTCATATTTTAGGCATTAGATATGTCTAAAGAGCTGGAATATAACTTTTTCATGACACTGGAAAGTGGGAATAGGTCTATTACTTCTTACCATATTTCATGTAGTATGTTATTAAAAATATGTATAAATCAATATTAATGAAACCAATACTTTATACAGACAGTTAACCAATTAATTGGTATACCTTCAGTTCGTATATTAAAGTTGTCAAAAATGTTAGAGGACTTTGCATTAAGATATAAGAAATGACTGGATAAATTAAGCATAGGTGCGTGCCTAAGCCCACTAAGAAATATTTAATATTTGAAAGATATTATGGGAAAAAAGTAGGGGAAGTCATAATCTAAGACGATTTTGAGACAATATTATTTATAATTGAAAAAAATTCTTAACAATGCACGTATCTGGCAGAAGACCTGTATAATGAAAAGACAATAGCTAACTATTGGTAGTCAATATGTAACAGTTTCTTTACAACCAAACAAGACAGTGTACAACTAACTAAAGCACACAAGAAAATATGCTTACCATTCATAGTAACTAAGATAGTTAAAATTAAAACTATGAGAGGCTATTGTTATAGACCTACCAGAATGCCTACTTTGAAAGCTTGATCATGTCAGAAGTTGGCAATGAGATGGAAGTACTGAAACTCTTCACACATCTCTGTTGAGACTATGAGATGGAATGGCCACTTTGGAAAATTACTTGGCAGTTCTTCATAAAGTGAAATAAATAGCATATGATATAGCAATTTCACTTGTAGTTGTTTACACCAGAGAAATAAAAATAATCTCTCACAAAAACATTTCTAGGAAATATCCATGACAGCTCTATTTCTAATAGCCCCAGAATGGCATAGGGGGAGTCTCATATGGCATCGATAAATAATAGTAATTTCTTATGATGAATTCAGTGACTATCAGAAATGAAAAGCAACAAGTTACTGAAGCACTCAAGAGGAATGACTGTCAAAAACATTTTTCTAAGTAAACACAGCCATGAAAAGGGAGTAGACATATACAATACCATTTTTATGAAACTCTGAAAGTGCCCAAATGAATCTGGAGTGACAGTGTGGATTAGAAGATTGTCTAAGGTCCAGGGTAGTGTGTAGTGCATGTGGGGGCTGGGTTAGCAAGTTACTGGGCTGTTTTGATTGAGAGAAGGAATAAAGAGAATTTTGTGGGATAGAAAATATTTTGTTTGCATTGTCCTTGTGGTTTTTCCATGTCACACATTTGTCAAAATTCAAACTCTCTAATAAGTACACTACATTCTAGTTTTTGCAATTTATACCTCAATAAACTGTTTTTTGAAAGAAAAAAAAGCCAAAGGCCCTAAAACTTAGCTCAAAGTCACAGGAAGGCATTCATTTTGCAACCCCTTGAGATTACAGAAGACAAAACATCTGACCCTGACCAGACCACAGACACCCAGTGAGTGCCAAAGTCAGACAACAGACTCATTCCTTCCCCTGAAGTTCCTTTTCCTATTCTACCCTAATGAATCTCACCATTTCTCTCTCCTCTATCCTGAGCTACAAAAACACCTGCTTAAATAACGTAATCAGTACTCTCTCACATCCCAGGACTGCAGGGTATTGTACCAAGCCATGGTCTAGTCAGACCTTGAGGTGCAACCTCCCAGGAGAAATAAAGTCTATTCTTGCTGCCAATGTCAGTCTCAATTTTTACTTAATACTTCCTCTTACAAACTTAGTTATTACACATGTTAGCAGATACTGGCATTGAGCTTGACTCCAATGATATGGCCTCAGTTTACCTATATTCCAGGTTAAACATAGAGTATGCTATTTCCTGAAAATATGTGGGTAAAAATTCCAGGATGGAATAAGATTTAGGTACAATCAAATAAATTACCTCAGTATTATATTTTATTTAAAATGATTTAATTTGGAGGTTGAATTAATCTTCACTTTCTAATCACCCCTCTGAAGTTTAGAGTGATATCAAAATTCAATAAGAAAATCCTGCTCATTTGTGGCAGGGGGAGGTGGAATAAACCAAATTGTAAAATATACCAGAACATTCTGTTCTTTCAGTAAGCACTGCCCTTAGGGCTTTATCAGAGCCAACCTGACCTGTGGGGATGGATTCCAAATGTTGTCTAGCTCTAGTCACTATGTAGAGGGAATGCAAACCACAAGTTCAGGTCACTTCTCATCCTGTCTCACCTAAGCATGTGTGTGACAAAGGGTGGAGACCAAGATATGTGTATTAGTTTACAGTCTTACCATTTGTCTACAAAATCTCCACCCCACTTACCAACACAACATCAAAGGCATGTTGACATCCTTCCCCAGTATTAGATACAAAGTACCCACCTATCAAGAAAAAGTACTAAGACATAAAAGGCAAAAGGAAATAATAATAGTAATACCACCACCGTCTAAAGGTACTAATTAAATATCAGACAGGATAGGAATTGAAGTTTCACTAACATGGCTTCCTAAACATGAGCTGAACAAGAACGACACCAATAGACATGCCAAAGTACATGGGGAAAAGCCCACAAGACCTCATCCCTATATAAAGAACTACAGACAACTAAGGAAAGCTGAGAGCAGGAGAAATAGTCTTCCCCAGGGAAGAGCATGCCAACTGTTTATCCAGTACCAAATGGTCATCCCTGAAAACATGCATACAAGTAACACTATATAGCCTTGGCAGGTTATATTTAGGAATATATGTGTATATACATATATGCATGTAATAACAATTAGTAAAAGAGGCCACAAATTTGAAAGATCAAGGAGGAGTCTAGAGCAAAGAGAGTTTAGAGGAAGAAAAGGGAAGGGAGAAAATTTGTAATTATAGTCTCAAATTAAAAAAAAAAACTATTAAAACCAATAAATTCAGTGAAGCAGAGTAAAAGGAAGCAACATTGGGACTGGAGGGATGACTCAATGCTCAGGAGCACTCAATGCTTAATTATGAACGGAGTTTGAATCCTGGCATCTACATCAGGAGGCTCACAAACACCTGTATCTCCACAGCTTCGAGAGATCCACTGCCTTCTTGAGGACTCTTCTGGCACCAGCAATCACACATGTAATAAACTCAGAAACACACACACACACACACACACAGAGAGAGAGAGAGAGAGAGAGAGAGAGAGAGAGAGAGAGAGAGAGAGAGAGAGAGGTGTGCATGCACATGAACACTCATAAATAAAAAACTTAACATCAAAATCAACATACAAAATCCATCAGCTATAGGTGATGGAGAGATGGCTCAGATGTTAAGAACACTGACTGCTCTTCCAGAGGACCCAGGTTAGACCCATATGGTGTCTCACAATTGTTCATAACTCTAGTTCTAGGATACCAATTCCCTATTCTGTCTTCTGCCAGAAAAATTTCAAAATGCTAATTTAAAAAATAAATATTAAAAAGACAGGTGCATTTCTATTTATAAGTAAGGAATACTCTGAAGACATTATGAAAATAATCCCATTTACAGTTACATCAAAAGAACAAAGTATTTAGCAATACATTTAACCAAGGAAGTAAAAGATCTGTTTATTGAAAACTAGAGATTATTGATAAAGGAAATTGAAGACATAAATAAATTGAAAGTTTCCTATCCTCAAGGTTCAGAAGGTTAAAAGATGTCCTTACTATGCAAAGTGATTCACTGCTGAGCCCTTCAAAATACCAAATGTGTATTTTGTTACAGAAATAAGTCCCGAAAATTTATATGGAACCACAATAGATTGCTGTGGGATGTTCTGTATGGCAAATGTGTTGCTAATAAAACACTGATTGGCTAGTGGCTAGGCAGGAAGTATAGGCGGGACTAAGAGAGAGAATAAAAAGAACAGGAAGGTGGAGGGAGTCTCTGCCAGCAACCGCCAGGACAAACAGATGCCGGTAAGCCACGAGCCATGTGGCAAGGTATAGATTTATAGAAATGGATAAATTTAAGATATAAGGACAGTTAGCAAGAAGCCTGCCACGGCCATACAGTTTGTAAGCAATATAAGTCTCTGTGTTTACTTGGTTGGGTCTGAGCGGCTGTGGGACTGGCAGGTGAGAGAGATTTATCCTGACCGTGGGGCCAGGCAGGAAAACTCTAGCTATAATAGATATCAAAGCAAACTTGGGGAAAACAAGAACAAGTCGAAAGTATTAATAAGAGTAGTATCCAAGTATAATACTGGCATAAACATGAGACACAAAGACCAATGGAATAACACAGGGAGTTTAGACACAAGTCCGGGTGTTTGTAGTTCTCTCTCCTTTGGCAAAGGACCTAAAGGATACAAAGTGGGGGAAAGCTAATGCTTTCAAGGGTTGATTTTAGCAGCTTTTTCTTTTGGGTCACCAACCAGCTCCCAAATCATGACATGAAGACTTCTTATTAGTTACAAATGCTTGGGCTTAGCTCATGTGTGTGCCACGAGCTCTCATAAGTTAACCTGTTTCTCTTCATCTACATCAGGTCCTTTTACCTTCCTTTCCTTCTGTAGATCTTGCTTTCACTGCTTCTCGTGTCTGGCTGGCTGGTGGCTGCCTGGCTTCTGGCCCAGGTGTGTCTCTCTCTTTCTTCCTCCTACTCTCCTCCTCCTTCTCTCTCTCTAGGTTTCTCTCCTGCTTATTCTTTCTGCCCACCAGCCCTGCCTATCACTCTCCTGTCTAGCTATTGGCCATTAAGCATTTAATTAGGCTAATCAGGTGCCTTAGGCAGGCAAGGTCAAACAAATGCAACACATCTTTACATAATTAAACAGATGAGCATAAACAAATGTAACACACCTTTACATCTTTAACAAAGGCAGCAGAAATAAATGCAACACACCTTTGCACAGTTAAAGTAACACTGCAGCATAAACCGATGGGACACATTGTTACATAGCTAAATATTTCACAACAGTTGATACTGGAGAAACTGCATAATCAAATGTGGAAAGGATTAAGTTGGTCACTTTTTTAGACGCCATGCAAAAATTAAGTCACTTTCAATTGTGGAAGTTAATGTAAGGCATAAAAATATTAGAAGACAATGTAGGAGAAAATATTGACATTCATTTGGGCCAGGAACCAAAGCACAGTCAACACGGCAGAAGCAGGTGAGCAAATCTCTATCAGACCACAAAGCTTCATAGGAAGAAGATACAGACCAGGCATAGTGGTGCAGGCCTTTAATTCCAGCACTCAGGAAGCAGAGGCAGGCAGATCTCTGTGAGTTCAAGGCCAGTCTGGTCTACATAGTGAGTTCCAGGACAGCCAGGGCTATAGATTGAGACCCTGCCCCCCCCCCCAAAGGCAACAATTATGAAATTGTAGAAGAGATTTGCTGATAAAGGGTTAATATTCCAAACAAATGCACTTGATATCACACAATAAACATGAAATGAAAACAACAAAACAGTTGACAACAAACTCATTAAACTAGGCACCTGAACACCCATTTTTTTTTCCCAAGAAGAGATACAAATGTCAGTTATAGGGCAGGTGTTGAGAGTCAGTTCTTTTCAATGAGGTAAAATCAAACTGGCCATGATCTATCACATTCATTTGGGTGGACTAAGGGAGTTGGAAATCTTGTTCTTGGTTAGGAGGAGGGTAAACCAGTAAGCAGCTGTGGCAAATGTGGTGGAAGTTGCTTTTTTTTTTTTTCAATCCCACCCTGGGGCAGGTATACCTCTCAAAGAGCTAAAATCGGGATTTTAAACAGCTATCTGATTCAGGCATATTGTAGTTTTATTCATACAGCTAAGATATGAAAATAGTGTCTATCAACCGTTGAATGGATAAGTAAAATAGTGTGTACATATGCAATGAGTTATTACTTAGTCCTGAACAGAAAGCAATCATGTCATACTACTTGTGAAAAGGCAGGCAAACATGGAACACACCACATAAGTGAAATAAACATGAAGGAACCAAGGGACAAATATTGTGTGATTTACTTGTATGAGGCTTCTGAAACAGTTAAACTCATGAAATTGGAAAATATAATAATAATGATTGCCAGGGGCAGAAGGTTGGGAGAAATGAGGAGTTGCTTATTGGGCATAACATTTCAGATAGGCTGGAGGATATCCTGTATATCATACAGCATGGTGCCTGTAGCTGGGAATATGATACTGTACCTTTCTCAATGTGTTATCAAGATAGAGCTCATAGGAAGACTATTATAACAAACAAGCATGGCGATAATAACAAATGGAACGAAGGAAACTTTGAGAATGGCCTCTACCTTGACTATGTTAATGGTGCCAATGTATGCTTGCATATGTCCAAACTCATCAAATATGCACTTAAAATACATACAGTTCTTTGTATCTCAATTTCACATCAATAAACCTGTGAAATACAGAGGGATATACTTTCATATTTTAAGTGAATTGTGACACCAGGCAAATTAATATTTGTGGGAAAATTTTTAGTGATCAACCTAAAATATCCAGTGTGCTTAGACAGGCACAGATAAGTAGTAGAGAGACTTAGCCATGAGATCAAGGCCATCAAATGTTTGTCTGAATAAAATATAGAGAATAATGTAATCTTTGGTTTCAGTCCTCGGGTTCTCAGCATGGTGACCCTTGAACTATATGTTCTGATGGCTCAGGCTGAGCATTGCTTTGAACTTTCACTTAAGCATCTGATGCTGTAAGATTTTCCCACTGTGTCTGAGTGGTAGGGGTTTCAGAATGAGCTCACTCTGTTGAAAACATCTCCTGCTTTCTGTATCTCCTACCAAAAAAATCACTTCTGTAGATCAAAGTCTCCCCTTAATTTTTATCATGGTGTGGTGGTTTGAAAGAAAATGCCCCCTCAAAGGGAGTGGCACTATTAGGGGGTGTGGCTTTGTTGGTGTAGGTTGGAAGAAGTGTGTTGGGGTATATTATTTTAAGGTGTGTTACTTTTGTTTTATGTCACATTTGTTTAACTCTGGGAAGCTGTGTTACTGTGCCTGTCTGAAATACCTGATGGTCTAATAAAGAACTGAATGACCAATACAGGACAGGAGAAAGGATATGTGGGGCTGGCAGGCAGAGAGAATAAATAGAAGGAGAAATCTGGGAGGAAAAAGAGAGAAAGAGCCAGAGAAGGAGGAGGACTCCAGGGGCCAGCCACCCAGCTACAGAACCAGTCATGGAGTAAGAGTAAGATACACAGAAGTAAGAAATGGGAAAAGCCCAGAGACAAAAGATAGATGGGGTTAATTTAAAGATAAGGAAATGCCAAGCTAAGGCCAGTCATTCATAAGTAATAATAAGACTCTGTGTGTTTACTTGTTGAGCTGGGTGACGGGTCCCCCCAAAAGAGTTAAAAACAATCAACAACAGAAGTATGTCACTGTGTAGATGGGCTTTGAGGTCTCATCCATGCTCAAGCCATGTCCAGTAAGTCAGACCACTTCCTGTTGCCTGCAAATCAAGATGTAGGTCGCTTGGCTACTTCTCAAGCACCATGTCTGTCTGCATGCCACCATGTCATACTATGATGATAATGTACTAAACTTCTAAAAATGTAAGCCACACCCCAGTTAAATATTTTTCCTTTGTAAGAATTGTTGTGGTTATGGTGTCTCGTCATAGCAATAGAAACCATAGCTAAAACATGTGGCATCATGGTACTTTCTTGGGAAGAGAATTTCATATTACTATATATGGGTCTGTCTTTTCCAACCTTCAAAGATGTGTATCAAAACATTCAATTTTTTAAAAAATTAAAGGTTTATTTTATTTATATTTATGTGTGTTTGTGTCCTTAAGGGTGGGTGCTGACAGAGGCTCTGGAGTTGCCTCATGTAGGTGCTCAGAACTATATTTTACAGACAATATTTTACTAGCTGACTCAAATGCAGATACATTAGAAAGAATGTTTGAAGAAGTAAAGAAAATTTTGCCTTACTGGGGATTACAAATTGCTCCTGAAAATATACAAAGAGGAGATTCTACTATTAATTATTTAGGATATAAAATAGATCTACAAAAAATTAGACCCCAAAAGGTACAAATTAGGAGAGATTGATTACAAACACTTAATGACTTTCAAAGATTATTTGGAGATATTTCCCATCTACAAACTATTGCTGGGGTAAAAAATGATGAACTGAGTAATTTGTTCAAAATCTTAGAAGGTAACAAGGACTTAAATAGTCCAAGAGAATTATCACCTGAAGCTGAGAAAGAGTTGGCCTTGGTAGAAAAGAAAGTACGGGAAGGACATGTGGATCATGTGGATCCAAAGCTGGATTGCATTTTGGTTATTTTACCCTCTAGGCATTCTCCTACAGGAATTTTAATGCAGAAGGAAGATATTATATAGGAATGGATATTTCTATCAAGTAAACAGAGTAAAAATTTTAAAACTTATGTGGAAAAGATCTCTGTCTTGATTTGAAAGGAAAATTGAGACTTCATCAATTAGCAGGAATAGACCCAGGAGAAATTGTCATACCTTTAACTAAGGGGGACATTGAAAAATTATGGGCAGAAAGTGAACCTTGACAAAGAGCTTGCAGTAAATTTTTGGCAGAGATTCACAGCTGTAGCTGGAGAGCTTTTCTCTCCAGGTCCCATAAGTCCCGCCAGTCCTGGAGCCCACTTATAAAATAAACACACAGACTCTTACATTATTTAAACTGCTTGGCCATTAGCTCAGGCCTATCATTGTCTAGCTCTTACTCTTATATTTAGCCCATTTCTATTAATCTATACTTTGCCACGTGGCTCGTGGTTTTCCGGTACCTTACATCTTCCTTGTCCTGGCGGTGGCTCCAGGCAGTCTCCCTATCCTTCCTCCTTCCTCAATTCTCCTCTCTGTTAGTCCTGCCTATACTTCCTGTCTGGCTACGGGCCAATCAGTGGTTTTATTTATATAGAGCGATATCCACAGCACACAGCAAATATCCTAAAAGCAATAGAAATGAACTTATAAAGAGAGCTGATTGGATTTTGCCTCATATTGAACAGGAAACACCCATATCTGAAGCTTGTACATTTTATACAGATACAAACAAGAAAGGAAAGGCAGAGAGAGGCCAGCTTACCACCAAAAGAACAATATGCCAGCAGACCTATTGGTAAGCCATGGAACACATGACAAAACATAGATTAATAGAAGTGGGTTAATTTAAGTTATAAGAACTAGCTAGCAAGAAGCCTGCGATGTGCCATGCAACTGCGAATTAATATAAGCCTCTGAGTAATTATTTCATAAATGACTATGGGACCGCAGCCCGGACAGGACCAGAGAAAAACTTCTGACTACACCCTGGTCCTCTGCTAGAGTAGCAAGCACTTAACCATTGCATCAGCATGATTTTTTTAAATAGATACATATTTTGTACATATATGTACCATGTGCATGCCTCCTGACTACAGGAGTCAGAAGAGGGCACTGGCTTTCCTAGACTGAAGTTATTGATGGTTGTGAGGCACTATGTGGGATCAAACTCTGGTCCTTCTCAAGAGCCACAAGTGCTCTTAACCACTGAGCCATCTCTTTAGCTCTTACTTCATCATTTTTAATGGAAAAAAAGCACAAAAATGATGGTTGTTGCCTCAGCAAAGTTTATAGTTTCCAACCTGATTTGGGTCTTGAATATAACAATATTTTTCCCACACTGATTTACTTCTAATAGTCCTCATTGTGCACAAAACACTTATGCCTTTTTGTTATCCCAAGTCCCTTACCAGTGGGAGGTGGCCTTTCCTTTTAATTGTTTTAATGCTTTTTCTTTCCATATCTATGCAAAGTTTACTGGCTCTTTCAAAAATAAAAATAAAAAGCTCACTTTTGTCTCTTCCTCTCAAGATTCTTGTTGACCACCACAAGTGGAGTTGGTCACTTTCATCTTTTGCAAATAGCATCTTTTAAAAGCCTTTCTGTAGCAACATGATTGACACACTTGTTTGCTTCCTGTCTCTGTACTTGCAGAAGCTAATAAATGAGTAGGGCACTAACTATGCTTCCTTGAGCCTTGCATCCGTAGAATTGAAACACTGGGCTGCTTGATGCACACAGAAAGCTGAAGCAGGCAGATGTTCCTTCTGCTAGTTGAGAGATTTCATTAAGGAAACCATATTTAATTCATTTTTTGGTTTTGTGGGTCATTATTTAGAATTGTGTCCTATTTTTCCTTCCATGCTTTGGACAGTTTAGTGTTGGTTTAGTCATGTTCTTTTTATATTTGTAAATTATGAGTAGGGAAGAGGCTCCATTCTTCTATAGTTGGTAAAGCAGTTATTCAGAAGCAGGTACTGGCTTTCTTTTTCTACTACAAGAAGTATGGATATAATAGAAGAAAATTGAAGACACTGCAAGACATATCTGGAGTCAATAACAAGATCCTAACCATGTGGGTAGTTCCATCTTCTCCCAACTGGGACAAATTTCTCAACCCTCATGAACAAAACACCCCATTCTGAAAGGGGGCAGAGGACAAGTGGGGCCTGGCGTACCCTTAGCCTCAGACACTGTTCAGAAAGAAGAGGGGAGTGGTGAACTTTTGTGTCGTCTTAACACTCAGAGCAAGCCTCCAATGTCCTGAGGACCATTGAGAATGAGAGAAACTAATTTGTAGATATATAACCTTTCATACTTCCAACATTTTATGGATGAAAATAATTAAAAGCTACTATTTTAGCAGTTTTCCAGAAACACCACACATTACTAACTAGAGTAAATGTATGAGACAATAGAGCTCTTGAACTTTTTCTCCTGTGTAATAAAAAATTTGTATCCTTTTAACAACAAGAAAGACATTATTGAAAAGCAAAGACCAATTCTCTAGGGGAGAATAGCTGTTATAATGCAATAGAAATTGAGAGTACAGCTTTGAGACAAAGGGGATAAAAGGAACAATGTAATAGAACATCATAGAATAGACTCAGATAAAATGGGCTAGACTGAAAGAATTGGTGAGGGGTATGGGGAGATGGTTCAATGAGTAATGTGTTTTCTATGCAAGCATGAGGACATCTCTAGAACCCTTGTGAAAACACAGCGGCATTGACTTTGGGCATTCTGAGTGAGGTGAAATGAAATCTCAACAAAATTTTAATTTGTATTTCCCTCATGGCTAAGGATGTTGAACACTTAAAGGCTTTTTCTCAGCCATTTGTCTTTTATCTTTTGAAAACTCTCTGCTTAGTTCTGTACTCCATTTTTCACTGGGTTATTTATTTCCTTGATATTTTTTTGTGTGTTTTTTCCAGTTCTTTATGTATTTTAGATACTAACTTTCTATCAGATGCATGATTAGTAAAGATCTTTTCTCATTCTGTAAACTGCTGCTTTTCCCAAATGATGGTGTCCTTTGCCATACAGAAGCTTTTCACTTCTATGAGGTCCTATTTATTAACTGTTGGTCTTAGTGCCTGTGCTAACAGTGGGTGTCCTGTTTAGAAAAATCTTTCCTGTGCCAATGAGTTCAAGCCTAGTTCCCATTTTCTCCTCTATAACATTCAGAGAATCTGGACTTGTGTTGAAGCCCTTGATCCATTTAGAGCTTAATTTTGTGCAGGGCAATAAATATGGATCTATTTTCATTTTTCTATATGCAGACATCCAGTTTGACTAGCACCATTTGATGAAGATACTGCCTTTTCTTCAGTGTGCACTTTTGGCTTATTTGTCAAAAATCAGGTGTTCACAGATATGTAGGTTTATGTCCAGGTCTTCAATTCTCTTCCATTGATCAATGTGTCTGTTTTTATTCCAGTATCATGCTGCTTTTATTACTATAGTCTTGTTAATTCAACTTGAAATCCAGGAAGGTGATAAACCCAGCAGCTTTTATTAATTAGGATTATTTTACCTATCATGGGATTTTTGTTTTTACATATGATGTAGATGTAGAAGAATAGTTTTCAATTTCTGTGAAGAATTGTGTTGAAATTTTGATGGGGATGACATTGAATCTGTAGATTGCCCCTTATAGGATGACCATTTTTACTATATTAATCCTGCTAAACCATGAGCATGGTAGATATTTCCAACTTCTGGTACCTATATAACAAGTGTAAGTATGGATAATACTTACTCATTGCTGGTAGGACTGCAAACTGGTAAAGAGACTAGGGAAATCAGTGTGGATGCTCATCATAAACTGAAAATTGATCTACCACAATATTCAGGTGTACTCTTGGGCATATACCCAAAGGATCCTCCTTCTTACGGCAAAGATGCAGTCACCTATGTTTATTGTTCTATATTTATAATATCCAGAAAATGGAAACAGTTTAGCTTCATATCAACTGATGAATGGATAATGAAAATGTGATATATTTACACAATGAAATATTATTTGGCTGTTAAGAAAAATGAAATTATTAAATTTGTAGGGAAATGGAACTGAAAACAATCAATCAGACTGAGTTTTAGGCTTTAGACATATGTGTTTCAACACAAAAAATCAGAGGTAAGATAGTAGGGAAGAGGGGATTTTCCAAGTAAGGGGAAATGGGATAAAGTACTTTAAAAAAATTATTGGGAAACTATAATAAGAAGATTAAATGGTAGAAGAATGGGAGGGCAAGGTAAAATTTGGAATATTATTAGTGACAACTAACACTAAAGGCCCTATGAGAAGGTATAGGGAAATACTACTACAATAAATACATACCTCTGTAGAAACTTCCTAAATATATATAAACATAAATGGAAGTACTTAAAATGGACTTGCCATATAATTGAGGGTACAATGCCCCATCTATACATCTTATTCCATCATGTAAAAACCTTCAGTTCCAGGAATGTATTACATCTTGCTTAGTCATTGACCAAAAGGATCACATGGACCCCCAACCTCA
Organism: Peromyscus aztecus; assembly: GCA_902168405.1. NCBI lineage: Eukaryota > Metazoa > Chordata > Mammalia > Rodentia > Cricetidae > Peromyscus > Peromyscus aztecus. The sequence goes on along the minus strand of CABHPQ010152958.1, from coordinate 14,704 downwards.
AACATCACAGGCAATAGCCTAGGCTATTGGTTATTGTGGTGATACTTCATTTGTGCTGAAATGTGATATTTTATTTGTATGTTAATAAATAAAGTTTGCCTGGAGATCAGAGGTCAGCGAGCCATAAACAGAAGTCAGGCAGTGGTAGCACACGCCCTTAATCTGATCACATGGCAGGCAGAGTCTCTGTGTGGTCAAGGACACAGCCAAGCGTGGTGACACGAGCCTTTAATCCCAGTACCAACCATAGAGACCTGGTGATCTGTACAGACAGGCAGTGACAAGGAAGTCATGTGGCTAGGCTTAGAGCTAATGAAAGGCAGAACAGGAAGGCAATAAAAACACAGGTTAGAGGGGAAGAAGCTTTCTCTCTGTGGAAGCTACTGCTGGTGGTAAGCTAAGGCTAGTCATGGCTATTTGCTCTGATATCTTCAGCTATTACCTCTGTATTTGGCTCTGTGTTTCTTATTTAACAAGACTGTTTAGAAATTTGTCTACATTGGTGCCTACGTGGCAAGAATTCATTAAAAAACTGTTGGTGGCCTTACAGGCCCCAGGCCCAAACCAGAGCTACAAGCAATCAAGCTACACACAGCTGGAGCTACTTGCAGCCAACTCACGTGGCTGGAGCTTAAAGGAGCCAGAGCTACAAGCAGATCAGGCCCAAAACGGCTCGAGCCGGAACACATGAGTGGACTTTAGCTGCAAGACACACTGCTGCAATAGTGGTGTAAATGTTATTGAAGTAAACAACTACTTTTATTAAATTTTCAGTCCACTCCATGAGATTCAACCTATACCTGAAACTGCTAAAGCAGCCGAAAACCTGAGCTTAGTTAGGCCATTGACCTAGGGGAAAACCTAATACTATTATTCAGCTAAAGGAATATAAAATCAAAATGACTCCTAATGAATGGCATATTACTGTACCTGGATAAAAGCATCATTCAACCTTCATCCCAATCCCAGAGGCTTCTCCTTCCAGTATATGGTAACTAATAAAGAGATCCACAACTGAATAATGTCCAGAGAATGATTAGTAGTTCAGGAAAGGGATCCAGAAACCATAGTTAATCTCAGTTATGCACAGCTATGCTATAATATAGCATGATGTTAAGGAGACAGTTGGCTATAGAAGTCTGAGGTTCAAGGAAGAAGTGTTTGAAAGATAGAATAATTAATGTCATTCTTTGATTTAATACAGAGCAGTAAATACGACATGAGAAAAAAAAACTGTGTTAGTTTTCTGTTGCTTGGTGATGGTTGAATGTTACAAAGTTTTTCATGCCAAGTTGTTTGCCATGGGCAGGAAAGCATCTTCTCCTTTCTTAGATTTACCCTCAGTGCCTTTATTGAGTGAGATTACACAAAGATATTGCTTCAGGAAAAGGAAATGTATTATATCTGTCCTATATGGCCAGGGAGAATGTAGCGGCGAGAGACTTCACCCTTTTCCCTTCCCTTTAACTCTTAGAATGATAAAAATTGCAGTTGGTCTTTCGCTGCAGCTCTGTTGACTTTACACACACAATGCCAGTTGTTCCTTTGTTGCATGTTTTTTCTTCATTGTTTATAGTTTTAGTAATTTTTTTCTGAAATAAAAATCTTCTAATTCCTAACTTTTCCCCTTCATGCCTATTTATAGTGTTCCTTGACAGCACCAGGAGATTCATGACAGCTTTGTAAAATAAACGCTTCACATGTAGCAATAGTTTTAGCAACACTGCTTGAAGGAAATAGTTGAGAAGCTTAAAACTTTTAGGACATTCAGAAGACAAAATGATCTTGTTTAAAAATCTGCAGAATCCGGCAGTGAGATGGCTCAGAGGGTAAATGTGCTGGTTGCCATGTCTGATAACCTAACTGTGATCCCTGGAATATGTATGGTGGAAAAGAGAACCAAATCCTCCAAACACAACACACACACACACACACACACACACACACATGGGGGCCGTAATAAATAAATGAAATAAAAAGAAACTGCTAAAAAAGAAATCCAACATCTATTATCTGTATTGGAAAGAAATGTGTATTCGGAAAGTACTTTTGGCATATAGCATTCATGATCCCAGAATATGATTCTTCTTATCTTTCAAATGGAAGAACTATGTGTACTTATTAGCGGGAACCCATTTTATGAGGCACTTCATACTAGATGCTCTGTCATCTTGGTTGATTAGCTGACTTATTGTGCTTATTTGTTGCTGATTCTTGGTTTCATTTTTCTGAACATAAAATAATTCATTGCTTTCTCCTTTTTTATTGAGCATGAAATTCTTATAACTCTCCACTGAATGGAACAGATACCTGAACCTTTTGTTTTCAAGTGCTATAAAATATCATGGTTTCTCAGGCATGTAGAGTTTCAATAATTGCTTCTGTAATGATACTAAGAACTTTCTCACAGCTCAATAATATCACAACCTCCTCTATGCTCCTTCCTTTCATTGACTTGAGATTATCTCCGTATTGAGAGAAGACACAATCTTATTTAATAACAAGACACCTTAGCCATAAGTCAACGGTAACTATAGATTTTATTACTGGAAGACCTACAGAGCATCTTTTGATGTGCTCACACTATCTCTTTTGAGACTTGGCTCCTAGCCTCCTCATGGCAAGTGCTCAAAATCTTCATGTCTATTTACATAGCAACAATGCTCCTTGAATATAAATGTATTCTAATTCTAAGCATTTAAGTACAGACCAAATTGAAATTCCTCAGTAATTTACCATCATATGACATCTTAACCTGGCATAAATTACTGTGCAAATAAGGACCAAAGTTTAAGTTCCAGCTTTATCTTCAGACAGTTGACTTTATTTAGTGATTGTGTCATCAGACTGAGCTACTTATTCCAGCATTAGATCGTCTGTTATCTTTGCCAATGCTATGATTCAAATGTATCCAGTTATAGCATAACATAAGGGACTGATGCATTCTACAGGATCCTGCTTTCCTTTTGTATTGATAAAATTATTTTCAGCTCAAATGCTCATGACCATGTAAAAGTCTATTGTTTTTCCCAAGAAGCAAATAATATTCTCTTCTAATAGTTAGGAACCTTGCAAGTCACAGAAGTCTTATGAATAGATAGAATCTTTCTTAAGGAAGCCTAATTCTGCCTCCCCATTTATACCCCAGTGGCAACTGATAGAAGGTGAATCTCATCAATCAATTAGTAAATCCACAAATACTATTTATTGAATTCTTTCTACGTGGTCAACACTGTAATCACACAATTAGGAAGCACAGGTATAAAATGTCATTTATTGTCCTTCTATAGTTTTATTTCCCTGTTAAATGCTTAATGGAAAAATCATTCATCCATTAATTTAAAATTACTGAGGACCTGATTTTTTTTCTTGGAACCTAGGAAAGAGACATGTATTTGAGGAAAGAGAGCCCATCTGTAAGAAATGTGAAAACGTAACCAATCCCTCCACTGTCCCTGCTGAAAGACTTCCTTCCTATTAAAACAGTTATATAATCCTCCTTTAGGTTCTGTTTGAAGAATGGATGTTCATACTCCACAGCTATAGTAGACATGATAGGGATTGGGTGACATTAATTGTTGCGTGCAATAGATGTCTGTTGTCATGAGTATAGCACTGCAAATATCCCTTCACCTTAATAGATTCAAAAAACAATTGATTTTACCAAATTTGTGAATAATTTGGTTCTGTAGAGCCGGTCTTGGTGGGAGTTACTCTTCAATCTGTGGCTTGCTTTGCGTTGGTGAGGTCACTCTAATCTTACTCTCTGGCCTTGCTCACTCATCTGGACTCTCAGCTGGGATAACTGACTATACTCAGCCTACTGTGTTGCACCATTCAGCAATCTCCCAGGGAATATTGACATATTCTCAAAGCAAAGACACAGGAGTGAACAGAGAACAGGAATGTGTAAGTGTGTGTGTGTGTGTGTGTGTGTATGTTCTTTTCTTTGAATCAACTTTATCATTGTTCTTTTGGGCAAAAGTGGTGAGTTGGCCAAGTCCCCAAACAGAACACATGCTAACAAGTATAAATATAGAAAGACGTGAAAGATCCTGTCCACTGTCACAGTTTTTCCTGCTAAAGTAACTAGTCACTGAGAGGTAGGTTCCAAGCTAAAGTAAATAGGTCTCTTATGGCAGAGGTTAAGGGGGTTGCACCTGAGTCTGATTTAGCAGAAGGTAAGATCACAGCATCACTCATGCATAACTGAATTTCCTGGGAAAATATGCGACAATGAGGATTTGAAAGATCCCTTCCTCCTATATTATAAATATATAGATGTTTCCCCAAAGTTCATGTGAACTGTAGTATTAATAGTAAAGACACATCTCTGCATCAGCAGCTGCCTGTATTTGATTTATTTTTGAAAATCAATTTCCTGTTATCATAACACTTAATGAGGAGCTACTATATGCAGAAAGCCCATGTTATTGACATTTTTGAAGTTACATATTGTTCTTTGTCAGATTGCTTTACCCCAAAGTACATATTGAAGTCTTAACCATCCTTACATGACAAAGTGACTTTATGTGAAGACAGGTTAAAAGTGTTATTAGTTAAGATCAATTCATACTGGAGTCAAGCGGATCTTTAATTTTCTAGAACTTGTGTCTTTATAAGAGGGTACATGGAGGGAGAAGACATAGAGACATACTGGTAGAAGTTGATAATGAGGAATGTCAGAAGCAACGATTATAGGGATGCAAGTACAAGCTAAGGGATGTCCACGATTACAGAGCAACACCAGAAATTATGAAGAAAATATGGAAAAAATTCCCTCTGGAGTTCTCCAAATAAACCAAGTTGCTGACAGCTTGGTTTTTGATTTCTGGTTGCCAGAATTATATAGTAACATATTTCTGTTGTCTCAAGGCTCTTGGTTTATTGTGCTTTCCTGTGGCAGCCTTTAGAAATAATATAGTCAACTAATTCTGAGCCTAAGAAGGATGCCATTGTAACAAATACAGAAAGAATAAAAGAAATTTGAAACTGGGTAGAGATAAGAATTTTGAATTGCATGATAGAAAAGCCCAGACTGCTTTGAATAAACCCTTGGTAGAAATATGGGCACTACAGACATTATTGGGAAGAACTCGCAAAGAAGTTAGAGTTGTCACAGAGAAATTTTCTGTTGCTTTTTATGGTATACATATATATATTTCATGAAAAAATTTTTTATTAAAATAGGAAGGGTGAAGACATTTCTAATGAGGTCCCAAGCAAAAATCAGGAGCACACTATTGGAAAATGGAAGAAATATAGTGAGTATAAGTAGCAGAGAACTGTGTTTACTGTGTTGGGTCAAGAAATAGAATTTCAAGCAATAAACTTGGATATTTAGCTAGAGTCATTTCTCTTAAAAAAATGAATGTTTCAGTCTACATTCTACTAGCTCCTTATAAAAAATATGAGGAGAGAGAAAAATCATGGACTAAACTACAAATTTATAAAATTTGATGATTTGGAAAATTTCCTTTGAGTGATATTTTCATAGCCAAAGGTGCTAATAGTCAAAAGCTTGCTGGCAGGGTTAGTGGGGGGTAACTCTAGCAGAAGTCAGGGTTAGTGACGGTGTGATTCAGAAAGTATCTATAGAGTACTGCTGTATGCAATGGTGTGGACACCCTAGAAGCCCAGAGTTTACAAAGGAGAAAGCAATAAGCTCACGAACCAAATTTTTGAGAGTTTTGTGCTAGCCAGAGATACATTGCCAGTCTGAACTGAAAGGGACAGAGAAGGGATGCATTGAAGAAATAGTGAATATAATGGCAGATCCATGGGTGTAGGTGCCAGCTCAAACCCAAGGTGTGGGTTAGCTATTCCAAAGGATCAGGCTGATTTAGAACTGAGAGAGTAGCCGGATGGCGGTGGCCCACGCCTTTAATCCCAGCATTCAGGAGGCAGAGCCAGGCGGATCTCTGTGATTTCAAGGCCAGCCTGGTCTATAGAGTGAGAGCCAGGATAGGTACCAAATAACACAGAGAAACCCTATCGTGAAAAACAAACAAACAAACAGAACTGAAAGAGTAGCACCTCTCTGTGATCTCAGAAGACAAAACATCCAATTCCTGGTGAAATTTCTCAGGCGTTGGAGCCCAGTGGAATTTGCTTTCCTGGCTTACACAATTGTTTTATACCAGAAGCCCAGATTCTTGCTCTGAATCTCCTCATTTAGGAAGGGGAGTGCTTATCTCATATACATCCCGAATTTACATTTAAAAGCAGACGTATTGGTTTCACAGATGAACAGATAGAAAGAGGAATTTTGCCTGAAGATGGACGACACTCAGGATGTGACCTAGCCCTCATCTACACAACTTAGATGATGAGATTTAGCGGGGCTTTTCAGTTGATTGTATTCAGATGAGGTCTGGCGATGGTACTGGGACTTGTATAGACTTTTGAAGGTGTTGGGATGGAGTGAGTTTATTTTCTTTGTGAGAGGGAATAGAGTTTTTTGAGAAGCCAGAGGATAGGTATGTATCTGGCACTTAAAAGGATATATGGAAAGATATATCTGAGATATATCCTAGTCCTCAGCATTGGCGTATGTGGCCTTATTTGGTGTTAGGCTCTGCACAGATGCAATTAGTTATAAGAAGGTTGTACTGGAATAGGGAGTTCTTTAATTCAATATAACCAGTGTTCTAAAATGAACGTCCTGTGTTCTTTACTCCTGTATTGAAGCTCCAACCCTGAATATGACTGAGTTAGGAACTGGGACCTTGAGAAAGTAATTAGGCCATGAGATGCCATCCTTATCAATAGGATGGGTGTCCTTAAAGAACACCTACTGTAGAGCACACTTGTATTCTCCCTCTCTCCCTCTCTCCCTCCCTTCTTCTCTCTCTCTTTCTCTTTCCCTTTAATTTCTCTTATTTTCCAGTTTGTCAATATGGCTGTAGAATTTGGTAGTAGTCTAACTTCACTTAGAGCAGCTCTTCTCAGCATAGTGCCAGTGTTTACCAGGGTCTGAAAAAATGCCACCATTTTACTTTCCCTCTCCCAAGAGTAAAGCTTGGGGTGTGACATAACTTTTAGGAAATTCTCAGAACTTACTCTAAATTAGACTACCGGAACTCCCCGTTGTGTACCTGGGCATTAGGAGTGCGCCCTTCCCTCCACCCCAACTCCTGCCCCCACCCCCTTCAATGATTTCAAGATTTCAAAATGATAGGTTTTATTGTGATTTCTTTTCTTACTTATTTAGCCTAAACACACACACACACACACACACACACACACACACCCCATACAATACTGTAATATCTAATCATTTTTTTTTCTTTGGTAAGGACTCTAGCTGGTTACATCTAAGTATGTATTTTACCTATCAAGCTTGGCCCATCTTCTGTCTCCTCTTGTACTCTGCTTAACAGTACATCTCTGTACAAGCAATTTCACTTTTTATCTGACTCCTTTGGCATTTAATATAACTATACCCTGGGATTCTTGTAGTTTTTTTTTTTTCTCTTTGGGGGCCCACCACCCTGCTCCCAAATAAACACACGAGGCTTATTCTTACTTGTGAATGCCCAGCCATAGCTTAGCTTGTTTCTAGTCAGCTTTTCTAGCTTAATTTATCCCGTGCTTCTTTAACTATGTTTTATCTTTGCGCTTTTTACCTTTCTTTACTCTATATATCTTTCTTTCCTTCTTAGTCCGTGGCTGGCCCCTGATGTCCTCCTCTCCTCCTTTTCTAGCTTCTCTTCTTCTCTTCCCTAGATTTCTCCTCCTGTTTATTCTCTCCACATGCCAGTTCTGCTTATTCTTTCTCCTGCCTAGCTATTGGCTGTTCAGCTCTTTATTAGACCATCAGGTGTTTTAGACAGGCAAAGTAACACAGCTTTACAGAGTTAAACAAATACAACATAAAAGAATTCAACACTGTGTAGACCAGGCTGGCCTTGAACTCACAGAGATCTGCCTGCAAGCAGTTGCAGAGATCCATGGCCAGGCACCAGGCTGTGCTTCAGGAATCCAATCAATGAGAGAGAGGAGTATAGCACAAATCTTAAAAGGTCTTATTAATAAAAACAAACCCAGGGCCAGGTATTAGGGTGAATACTGGAAGATCAGAGAAGCAGAACAAGCCACAGTCACCTTACCTAGCCAATTCCTCAGCTGATCCTGTTTCCTCAGACTGGAAGCCTCTGTGTCCTTATCCAGAATGGATCTCAGCTGAACTGCTTCTCGAAAGCCTAAAAGCTTAACCTGCCTAGTTCCTGGTTTTCACACCTTATATACCTTTCTTCTTTCTGCCATCACTTCCTGGGATTAAAGGTGTGAGTCACCATGCCTGGCTGTTTCCAGTGTGGCTTTAAACTCACAGAGATCCAGATGGATCTCTGCCTTCAGAATGCTAGGATTAAAGGTGTGAGTGCCACCATTTTCTGGCCTCTGTAGGGCTGTTCTGTTCTCTGACCCCAGATAAGTTTATTAGTATGCACAATATATTTGGGGACATAATATATCACCACAGAGGAGGGATACTATAAGCAAGGGACATCGAGATTATGATGGGAAAACATACAGAAACAACCAGCCACACTAGTGGAAACACATGAACTGTGGACTAATAGCTATGGAGCCCCCATAGGACTAGACTAGGCCCTGAATACTGGAGACAGTTGTTTAGCTTGAACTATTTGGGGGGGCCCAGGCAGGGGAATTGGGATCCATCCCTACTGCATGAGAGGCTTTTTGGAGCCCAGTGCCTAAGGTGTGACACCTTGTACAGCCTTGGTGCAGTGGGGAGGGGCTTGGACCTGCCTCAACTGAATGTACCAGGTTCTGCTGACTCCCCATGGGAGACCTTGAATTGGAGGAGGTGGGAATGGGGGGGGGGGTTGTGGGGGGAAGGTTGGATGGAAGGAAGAGGGAAGGGAGAATCTGTGGTTGGTATGTAAAATGAATAGAAAATTTCTTAATAACAAAAATTTATTTAAAGAAGAATGCAACACATCTTTGTATCATTAAACAAATATCCCATAGCATAAACGAATGTAACACATTCAACTAATATTCCACACCAAATACCTGCCTTGTTCTCTAGTTATTAGGAAAGATTAGAGTTCTTATTTAATCTCCAAAGCCTTTCGCTTCTAATTTTTGTTGTTGGTGGTGGTGTTTTTAACATCCTCAGACTACTTAGCACATTGTAGAGAGCATACTGGTGCTGTTAACCGGCTGGTTAATTGGAGTAACTGATTCTCAACTCTTTCAATAGAGATATATTTGTCATAAATACATGGAAAAATTCTCTGTGGGTTTATTGAGGGTAGAGTTCTGTGGGGTGAAGAATGTAAAAGAGAGGAAATGTATAACACAGACCTATGATGGCAGCTGGGTCTATGAGCCCAGTGCTTTCCATTTCAGTGATCTGTCTACCAAAGAATAGTTTCCACTCAAATCACATACTGATCTTTGAAAGAAAGAGAAAAAACCATGATCCAACACACTGGGGGAATAGCAGAGGAGATATTTACAAGTATGAATTCATTGTTTCAGTTGAAAGTCTGGATGCACTAGAAGCTGGGGTAGTGATGATCTTCAGTGATTAAGGCATCTGGTGAATCTCTGCTCCAGGAGGGGCCCCTGAGATGGCAGGAAGGCATGAAGGAGAGTAGAGGTTCACCAACAGGAACATAGAAAGAGCCAAAATGTTGAATGAGAAGACGTGGAACAAAATATTTTGCCAAAGTCTTGAAGCTAACCCATGGTGGAAGAAATGAGGTATCCACAATAAAGACCACAATTACCTATTGTGGTTTCCTGTGGTTTTGATATGTAAACAGACATATCTGAATCCCTGTTTCATTTGTTTTTACATTACAGAAAATAAACTCTCTCTGTGTGAGTGCTTGTGTGTGTGTGTGTGTGTGTGTGTGTGTGTGTGTGTGTGTGTGTGTGTGAATTTACATGGGACTCAGGAACTTTCATAGAAGCAATTAAAGACATTTTCAGCTTTGATTCACTCCTTTGCAATATTTTAGTTTTAAATCAGACACTTGAGTACAGTATAAAAATAGTAAGCCAATTTCCTAACTGAAAATATAATTTAAAGGCTAAATATCCTCAAATTATATTTAGGATAGATCAGGATTTGCTTCATCTTGTAAATGTCGAAAAGTGCTTACAAATTATGAAGATATTTTGATTTGATGTCATTAAATGATTTTTTAAAGGTATTTTAAAGGTAGGCAAAGTATTTTTATACCAATATGAGACTTAATGTTAGAAAAAGATATTCGATGCTAATATTTTTCTTCATGTTTACATATGGAAGGGAAAGTAGATCTTTGAAACAGCAGGCAACTTCTGAATTAATAACACTACTCCCAAGGAAATCATATAGTCATTTCAGGTTTGGATTGATCAGAAATAACTCAAAGAACTTTGGACTCTGAAATTGAAGGACTCTGACCTAAGGGGATTATAAAGTTTGTGCAGATCTCCTTGAAATATGGAAAGCTTAGTTTGAACCAAAACTATGGGAAGCAAGACAAAAACAACAACAACAACAACAACAACAACAACAAAACTTTCTGATTTGTATAGACCAAGTAAATGAGACTCCATCAATCCTTGGACTAACAATGATGGAGAATAAGTGGTCTTTTGGCATCATTCATTTTATCCTGTCGATGTTCTGTTCCTGTAACTACAATTGTTTTGTGTAGTACAGCAAGCAACTGGAAAAACCGTTGAATGCTTTTATTCTTCTCTTATACTTTTCAACCATCAGCCAAGAGAGACAAAATAAGTTTTATTTCAAGATCTATCCTAAAAAAAAAATCTCTTCAGTGATACCAGTTTCAAAATATTGTGTTGAAAGTCAGTAAGAAAATTAGTGTATCTTGCTTTAGAAATTATAAAACATGATGGGAGTGTTTAATAAGCCCTGAGCTGATGTTGAACTGCTGGTGCTAAACAGGCATGCCATTTCGCTGGTGAGGAAGGCAGGCAGCTCATAGAGAGAATCCCTCCTGGCTATTTTGTAAGCCTAATACAATTCTCTCTGCTTTCTTGACATTTGCTTTTGACACCCCAACCAGTTTCCTGTCTTGTTTAGGATCCCCGTGGAGTCAATCTACAGGCAGAAGGAAGGGAAAAAAGGAATTCAGTTGTTAGGCTCTGGCCAATAAAGATGACCTACATTCCTACTTTCAATTGTTAGGTCTATAAACCTGGGGCGGGTCTGGGGAGGTCCTTGTGGAGACACAGAACTTGTCTTCAAGAGAGGAATTTGCAAGAGGCATTGGAAATAGGTTCTTTCAGTGAACGAAGTCAGGAGGGAGGGAAGGAGGAGAGATGAAGGAGAGAGAGAGAGAGAGAGAGAGAGAGAACACTTTAGAAAGAAAGCTTAAACTCCCTTCTGCGCACTTAGATTCTCAAGTCTGCAGGAAAACAAGGCAATGGGAGCATATGGCCACTTGTTACAGCACTTGACATTAATTAAACCCATTTTAAATAAAGAGGGCATTAGGATATTTTTTCTATTGCATGTAATATTTACATTAATTATGCCAAATGCTTTTTTTTGTAAGCTAAGTCATCTGTACTTTTACTATAATTCCTTCCTTTTGGAGACTAACAGGATAAGTTCACAGAGGATTCAAGCACAGCTTTTCTTTGTGCATGTAAAATTATAATGCCCTGCTGGAGAAGCAGGCCTTCCTTTCCACATCACATACTGCTCCTGTTTCTTTTTCCCCTGTGGAATCATTAACGAGGGAGCTTCTTGGCAGCACTGGGGATAGGAGTGATCTGTTCTGTTCTCACAGCTTGTGGCCTAGAATGCTTTTCTCAGGGATAAAACTCTGACCAAAGGCTGGTTCCTTTCTCCCATTGGTCTCCTGGATCTGCTGGTTTCCAAAGCTAGCAATTATGAGTCTAGTATACAAGATGATAATGACTGTCCTTCTCAGAAGTCATGCTTGTTCATGTTCCCTTTCCCAACCAGGCACAATTATCTCTTTCAGGTACTTACATCTGCCTGGTTCCTTCTCCCCAGGGGTTCTTTGCCCAGGGATCTAGAAGACTATTCCCTGTGCTCTTTTGTCTTCCCACAGTTCCATGGGCCTTTAATTATACATTTGGGGTCTCTCGTTGATCTCAGACAGCCTGGCATAGGAAGACAAATGAGCATGTTTGGAATAAATGGATTGAAGTAAATAAATAAAAGAGTGAACTATTTTCTCTGCTTTTCACTATTTTTTTGTCTCATTAATTGGCCTATTGACAATGGGTGGTCAGCCTAGCATGTTAGGGCTGTCAGGGCCTTGGCTTTAACTCTGACAACTCCAGTAACACCCTATCTATCTGTTAGTCTTCACCCCAATAGCTGAATTCAACAGCTAAAACAGGAAAACTGTAGCTGAAAGAATTTTGTCCCAAGAGCAGAATGTAGCAATGTGGAACAGAGCTGGGTAGGTTTAGAAGTGAGAGACAAGACGGCCTAATAAGTATCGCAGGAGGTTAGAGAGGGAAGGAAGCCTCATCTCAAAATCAGCTCCCAAGAAAAAAAATGCAGATTTTGATAGAACATATGCCACAAAGTAACCTTTATTTAAATGATAATTTGGTGCAATATGAATTTCTATATTGGATGTTTGAAATAGAATGCCCTATTTGATGATTATTTGGGAAACAGTTTGTTACTCTTTGGGCAGCCATAATTATTAAATTACCTCATGTTGAAAAAGCCAGGGAAAGAGAAGCTTCTGGTGTTTAAAAGAAAGTAAGTTTTTCATGCAATCCAAACAGAGGAGTGGTAGCAGATAATTCTAGGATATGAACCAATGTTTAAACTGGAGAATAACCATCTAAAACTTAATGTTAAAACTGTGTGAGTATTAAATAGCATAATACATTATTTTATTGGTTATCTATCATAGTGCTAAATACTCTATTGACTATTGAGAAGTGATAAGATAAGGAGAAGAGAAAAATCAACATCTTTTGCTATGTTACTCAATCATTCCAAGACTTCTTGGATAGTCTATTCTTATTTATTTATTTACTTCTTTATCCATTTGCTTATCTGCTTATTATTTTCCCTTATATTAAGAATAAATTCTTTTCTTGTGCAATATATCCTGATTACAGTTTCCCCTTCCTCTACTCCTCCCATTTCCTCCCCACCTCCCCTCTCATCTGGACCACTCCCTTTCAATCTCTTATTGGAAAAGAACAGGCTTCCAAGAGATAACAACAAAACATAACAAAATAAAATATAATAAGATAAACCCCAAACCATCACATTGAACAAGGCAAACTAACAGAAGGAAAAGAGCCCAAGAAAAGGCACAAAAATCGAGGATCCATTTATTCACACACTCAGGATTTCCATAAAAATACTAAACTGAAAGCTATAATATAAATGCAGATCCATTCCGGCCCCGTGATTGCTGCTTCAGTCTCTGTGAGTTCGTATGAACTTTGCTCAGTTGATTTAGAGGGTCTTGTTCTCCTGGTGTTCTCCATGCCTTCTGGCTCTTACACTCTTTCTGCTTCCTCTTTTTCAGGGATCCCTGAGTTCTGAGAGGAGGAGTTTGATGGAGACATCCCATTTAGAGCTGTATGTTCCAAGGTATCTCTCCCTCTCTGCATAATATCCGGTGGTGGGACTCTATTCTCATCTGCTCCAGGAGGAAGCTTCTCTGATAATGGTTAGCCTGTTTCTTATCCCATCTTTCCTTCTACCATGAACACACATGTGTGTGCACCTCACACAAGTGTACACACACACACACACACACACTCATACTCATATTATACTCACCACTTTTTCCTGCCCTGTTCTGTGTTCTAGTAGGGAGATACTTGGAAATTTTAGGTTCCCGTAAGTCCCATGGTAGAACTTAATCTTCAATGCAGAAATGTAAACGTGGGGCATTTGGTAAGCTATTGGGTCACTGGTGGCACCAGTGTCCTTATAAAAGAGGTGCAAGGGATCTTACTACCCATATATCATGTGAAGAGCTTATACACACACTTATGCCGAAGTCTACATGGGGAAGTCAGAGACAACATGCAGAGACTGTTTCCTCCGTCAGCACTGTGTGTTTCTAGGATCAAACTCAGATTAATAGGCTTGTTGGGAAATGCCTTTACACTCTGAACTGTCCTGTTGGTCCTTTGATTCACTTTAATGGAGCGACCAAGGGGTGTCTCTTTATAAAAGGGAATATGTAAGTAAAAATTTGAAGTAAGAAGAAGTTAAAAAACAGCCTGCACCTGAAACAACAAACACATGGTTTGTGTATTCAAATTATACTACAAGCTGTAATAGTATAAACTGTATTGTATAGTACTGACACAAAAACATGGGCATCTAGGCAGGTAAAATAGAAGAGAAAACCTAGAATAAAGCTACACAGTGACAGCCATTATTGTAAAGGTTCCAAAATCATGCACTGGAAAAAAAAAGACTCTATAAAAAATGGTCCCAGGAAAACTGAACAGCCACACATAGAACACTGAGACTAGATCCTTACCTCTTATTCTGCATTAAAATCCATTTAAAATTGATTGAAGACATTAATGTAAGACTTTAGCCTTTGGAAATGTTGGAAGAAAACATTAAAAAAAATTCAAGATGTAGGGACAGATAATGAATGTCTGAATGTCTCAAATAGCTCAGGAAATCAGCTCAAGATTGTGAAAAATGGATTAATTAAATTAAAAAGATTCTACA